>NJRP01000221.1:123588-162689 GCA_003063835.1 Aphaenogaster floridana | reverse complement strand
GATTTATTTGAATTCGTTTATTATACTTATATTAATAATTAATATAAATTTGTTAAGTATAAAGACATTAGCTTTAATATATACATAATTTTATAAGAATTGATGATATTTTTACTATACAGTCCCGTACATTACTATTAAATATCACGAATTTATATTAACGTTTACATATTTTTGACAAAGAAATCGAGTTCAAACTTATGGTATATTAATAATTATTAAAGTATTTTTCTCAGTGATACGGTCACAAGAATATGTATGATTCGAGTGCAGATCTTGTTGGTAGCTATTTAATTTCCTGATATTGTAAAGAGAAAGAAGAGAAAAATGTCAAGCTTTTATTCTGAATATTGGCAGTAGCCAACGCAGAGAATAATAAAAGATGTATAGTTCAATGATGAACTGTACTTCATTTTTTGCATACTTTATCTCTTTCATTCGTCCTCTTCATTGACCATTCATGTTGCATTCATGTTTCATTGACAGCCGCCCCTCTCCTCGCGTTTGTCATCTATATATTTTAATTAAGCATGGCGACGCACGGCATTCACGGTTAGTTTTTACACAACACTGCAGCTTCTAGTTATCTCGCAATATATATTTTCATGCATATGCATATGCTCAGACCCCTATGCAAATCCATTCTGACCCTTAATATGGTCTACCTTAGGGTGGAAATATGGTTACAATATGTGCATGATAAGTCGCCGTGTAGTCAAGAGATAGACGCTATCAATATTCCTTTTCATCGTCTCTATTATTATATGAAATAATACATACACCTATTGGTATATGAATATTGGTCGTATTGATATATGAAAACAAAAGCTTTGCTATTATATATTTATTGATTTATTGATATACTTGTGGTCAGTTTTTTCCTACTATAATGCGGTGGAATGTAAACCACAGAATAATAAACATTTAATGTTGTCCAAATATAACATACGATTTTAATGAAAAAATTATTATATATTTTATTGAGATAGATACATTGACATCCGAAATAAGTAAGATTATTTGAGTGGACAACGGAATTTAATGATAAATAAGCGGTGAAAATGTGCATCGTTATGTTCATAGAACGTACTGTTATATAGCGCATATGCAAACCATAAAGCCTGTAATGTAACTTCATAATTCCAAAACTCGTACAACAGCGGATACGCTACTTGCGTTTTACGAGAGACTGTAGTTTTATCGCTCGACAAAACGCAAAGTTTGAAGGTATTTTGCAAATGTATGACAAACAAACAGATAAAATTGTTTAATATTTATGCTAGTTAAATTTTATTCGGATTTTTGAATTAAATTAAATTATTTTTACAACTTTAATATTAAATTTATGCTTGGGGAATCACGATATATTTTGATATAAATCCAGAGAAATTTATTTTATTATTTGCGGTTGGGTGTTCCGTTGTAATAAATATCCATGCAGCTTTTGATTTTCGAAAATATTTTAATATTCGCTTTTTCATATTTCTTTGTAATTTATGATAAAAATATGATTACTTTCTCCGTATTTTGAATAAAAACATCTGAGAATTGTTTAAGTGTATAACTCAACTTTCGTATCTCATATAATAGAACCGACGTCCCATTATGCTACAACGTATTGTGAGAATAACGGTGTATAAACCTCGGACCGACCAAATTGATGTTGAGAGCAATGAACAGAAAAGATCGATTTCTCACTTCCAATATCGAAACAAATTTCTCTGAAACTAATAAAAGTTTGTGTTACTGATATTCGTTAGAAGGAGAATATTCGAGATAACTTTGAGAGTTCGCAATATTCACGTTTAAATATTGCACAAATTGTAAAGTGCGTTTAACCTATAAGAATATGTAATATCTGTAAAATAATATTGCTCAAGTATGTTTTAACGTAATCCGTAATTTATAGCGGATACTTGTTAACGAATTATTGACACTAATATGATGTATATTAGCAGACGTGTATTAAAATAATTAAGTTATTGTAACATATTAATTTATAAATAACATGATACATATAATATAGCAAATATTCTCAATTATGGTAAAATAATTATCTCAATAATTTCTATATTACCATCTGACAATGTGCTATTATTTTAATACATTTACATAAAATATTATTACCATAGAAATTAAAAGCATCTAACTACTTTTGAATAAAATATTCTATTACTCACTTTAGACGATCTATAATTCACGTCAGAATTCAGAATAAAATTCTATTTATAATTTTATATCCTGTATAACACAAAACACTTGAAGAATCAGAATATACATGTGTATATAAAATATATATATTAAAATACACACATACAAAAATATACGACATATAAAATTATAAATAGAATTCATTCTCAAAATCTGACAGAAATTATAATATAAATCTAAGTAAGCTTTATAGAACAAAATACGATTATATAATTTCAAAGAGGTCAATATAAAATTCGCAATGAAAAAGTTTGCGATAGAATTCCGTTCCAAGTATCTTAAAAGTTTCAAGTGAGTTAAACTTCTCAAAGCTTTCAAAACTTAGGGTACCTAAAACTAGGAAACTTTCAAATATCTTCAAAATCGAAAGATTGACAAAATACCTTCTTAAAATCAATATCATATATATATATATATATATATGTATATCTACATATTTCAATGACAAAATCCTAACAACTATCTTCCTAATTTTTTAGAACGATAAATTATTTAGCTTACTGGAACTTCTAGACCTACAAGATCTTACGATACTTTAATAGCATCGACAGTTTAATCAAACACAGCTTAATAGAGTAATTAAAATGTCAAGACTCACCAAGATACTCGAGACAGCGGGATAATCAGAACTTGCACAAAGTAAGAAAAATTTGTAAATTATTAAAAATTCATTATCTTTCGTTAATATGATCGCAATGCATATTTAATATCGTAATTTTTCTATCAACTTATGATTAACAGTAAAAAACTAATTTTGAAAAAATTACATAAAGGAATTCATAAAATAACTAGATATTTTTCCTTTTTTAACCTTTATGCAAATTAATTTAAAAATTTGCTATTGAACAAAGAGATAGCGAATATTAATTTTCTCTATGTAACGCAAAATAAAACCGTATCATCCAGGATAAAAGAAGAATTCGCATCGTGCTGTAGCATAAAAACGAGGTATTAACTATGGATTTATATATACTTAAAAAAAATTTGTTCAACAAAAAAAAATTATTTCACTGAACAAAATATTGCGGTCAAATACGTGGAAACAAATGTCAATGTAATAAGAACTAAATATTTTGTTTAATTGCTACGATAATTTTAAATTTGGTCTAATCAAATTAAGTTATTGCAGACAAAATATTTATTTTATTCTACAATATATTTAATTGAATAGAAATTTATTTTGATGATCCATAAAGTGGCATTAATTGAAACAACAAAAAGATGTGTGTGTGAAACAAAAAATATGATAGAACAACAAAATCTACGTTTAAAATAAACACGTAGCGTTTTCGCTCGACTTCATTACAGTTGAAACCTATATAGATCAATATTACCGCAAACTTCATATAGTTTTCATTTAACCAAAGACAATAGTCAAGTGACAAAACGTACAGTAGAACGAACTTTATGTTTATTTAGCGTGACGCAATATCCTTTTAATGAAGTGAAATACTTTGTTTATCTCGTAATAAATTAAGTTGAATAAACTATCGTTTTTGCTAGTCTAACTATTTATGAGATATATTGAGTGTGAAGACGCGTTAGTTTGACAAAATATTTGTTTCTCCAGAAAAAGTCATTACTTGACGTAACATAAAAAGAGTTGTCGAAAACTAACGAATTTATTCGATTAACCATTCACGCATTTGATGGAATCAAAGTTTGCTTTCTATGATCAAATAAAATGATAATAAGGAAAAAATATTTAGTTAATGGGAACTAACATTTTTTTGGAATAACTTGTCTCTTATACACATCTAGATGTGTATAAGAGACAGGTATTACACAAGGTGTAATAAGATGTATTAGAAACTTTTTGGGAATTGAGGACATAGTTCGAGCGTTCCCTATTTATAGGATTGGAAAACGAATTTTACTTTCATAGAAAATTCTCAAAGAAAATCCATCTAGCGGATGTAAGGCCCAATTATCAAGCGATTCTAAAGGTCTACATTTCTAAAAAAAAATTGTGTTCAACGAACTAAACACATTTAGTTGTTTGAAGATTTGGTTAATACAAAACTTTTTATTCAACCGAACTTAACCGTAGTTTACTTAACAAACTGTTCAATTTCGGTTGACGGAAATGGTTCAACCATTTTGTTTAATTGACGGGACTATCATCACATTTGGTAATCTTTAAGAAAAATCAGTTACCAGCATCGTTATATTTATTTCGACAGTTTTACGGAGTCAACTAAATGCGTTTATATCAGACATATAAATATTTTATTGTTTTAAATGCGAGGATTTGTTTGAATGAACTGCGTCTTTATTATATGAGATAACAACGTTTTCATAAATTGTATATATTCAAAACAACCAAATGTTTTGTCAAATAAGTATACATTCTGCATTGCATAGAAAAATTCTTAAGTCAGACTAAGAAGTTTGTTAAGTAGACTACGGTTAAGTTCGGTTAAATAAAAAGTTGTTGCATTAACCAAATCTTCAAACAACTAAATGTGTTCAGTTCGTTGAACAAATTATTTTTTCCGTGTATATATGTATGCATATACAATATAATAAACAACATACAGGGTGTATTTGAAATAAGTGCAGATCTTTTGTGGAATGATAGAGGGGATATCCCTTCTATATAGACAAACATTTTTTGTTATTTTAATAAATACATGGTCTGCAACGCGTCGCTACCCCGCTATGTGATGCCAAAGTTACGCGTTGAAGTAGGCAGCTTGCCACACACAGGAGCACAGTGAGCTCCTTACCTCCCAGGCGCGTTCAATATTTCAAATGCAGTTCATTGGGCTGGCAAAAAATTATGTTTAGAAGAAAAAAAACATTCTTTAATTAGATCACATCTTACAGGAATTGCTGGAATTGTCCTCCGTTCATTTCATTACATAACATTCCCGTACATGACAGTACAGGAAAACCACGCAACATATTTACAAAGCTACATATTTACAAACGCGCCTGGAAGGTAAGCAGCTCACTGTGCTCCTGTGTGTGGCAAGCTGACTACTTCCAACGCGTAACTTTGGCATCACATAGCGGGGTAGCGACGCGTCGCAGACCATGTATTTATTAACAAAAAATGTTCGTCTATATCCCCTCTATCATCCCACAAAAAATCTGCACTTATTTCAAATACACCCTGTATAAAACAAATATTTTACAATTTTAACACAAGCCATAAATATACAGTGTGTTTCATTTTAATTTCCCCAGAAAAATATCTCGAAAAATATGGAAGATATAGAAAAACGTTTCAGACAAAAGTTCTTTGGTTCGAAGGGGGACATAAGATGGTGTCATTGGTTTGACCTTGAATAAACGTGCCAAGGACATATGGAGTTTAACTTTGTTTTTTTAAATAGAACCCCCTATTTTTCATTGCATATTCTTGTAGCTTACCTAGAGAGCTTTTCAAAACACTATAAGAAAATGTTTTTTATCAAGTACTTTTTGAGTTATAAGGCTTCAAAGTTACAGTATCGCCAGCATTAGTATTACCCAAGGTGTACCGTGTGGAGGTTGCATGGTCAAATTTACATCTCAGAGAGAGTTTGAAGTCATTAAATACTGCGGGAGTGACGAACCGTGCAGTCTAGCATATTTTTTATGTATACAAGTTACAAGCTACAAGTATGCATTATAACAAAAAATGTGTTAGACTCCACGATTCGTCACTCCCGCAATATTTAATGACTTCAAACTCTCTGTAAGGTGTAAATCTGACCGTGCAACTTCCACGCGGTACACCTTAGATAATGCTAATGCAGGCTGTACTGTAACTTTGAAGCCTTATAACTCAAAAATTGCTTGATAAAAAACGTTTTCTTATAGTGTTTTGAAAACCTAAGAGGTAAGCTACAAGAATATGCAATGAAAAATAGGGGGTTCAATTTGAAAAAATAAAGTTAAATTCCATATGTCCTTGACACGTTCACTCAAGGTCAAACCAATAATACCATCTTATATCTCTCTTCAAATCAAACAATTTTTGTCTGAAACGTTTTTTATATCTTCCATATTTTTCGAGATATTTGCCTGGGGAAATTAAAATGAAACACACTGTATAATAAAACATAATCATTTTATTTAATACATTTTATGTAATACATATCTAAACAAATATCTCTTTCTATTTGATTTTAATACATATATATATATATATATATATAATCTTTTCCTTAAAAATAATAATCGTACAAAACATAAAAATAATTTGAGTAATACGAATTTATTATAATATAATTTGCGCTGCAATGTTATATATTATTTCTTTAAATATCCGATTCGCGTACAGAGATAACTCTTATCGAGATTACTTTTGTTTGAAATAAAATATCGCGTTCCTCCAAATTGCTTCGAATCGGTTTTCAGTAGATCTTTGTAAGTTAATTAGTCAAGTTACTCGACGCTCGGCAAATACAAGCGCGAAATTGAAGAAATCCTTTACTTTAGGACAACTACTCAAAGCCAAAGATTAAGTTTTTTTAATCTCAACAATTGCTCTTATAACACGCATTTAGTTTATCGAGTTTATTATTACAATCCAAAGTGTTTTATTTCCGAGCGCAATCATTATCCGATGCTATGATTTCTAATTTAAAATTTACGCTACACGCTCGTCGACAACGAATGTTGTAGAGATTTCATCCTATATTTAACTCCGCAATATTGAAATTGATTTTGATGATGCTGTTAACTAAAGATATATCACGATTTAATTAATTCAATCAATTTGTAAAAACGCGATATGATGAAATATGGCAAAACACAGTAGCTTCTAGTATAATTACTTTGCAATGCATTATATCGATGTTATCCGATTTTATAATTTGATTATTCACCGAAAAATTCGCATTATAATAACGATGGAAAACTTGTAATGAAGTTCACCGACCGTGTGTCGTCGCGGAAACGACAGAGAGACATTGCCGTATACCCTCACGTCTTATCTCAAAGTAGAAGAGACAACCATTCTTGAGATGCCAAGTCGGAATGGAGGGTGACGTGATCACAAAATGCCACTGCCTCGCATCGACGTTTGATCGACGGGAGCAAATAAATCAACTATGTTTATTCATACGGTACTCGTCGTCGACAGCTTCCTCGCCGTCGCACGGCCTCCTCTTCTATAGGAGATCGATAACGCGCCATATGCTCGGCTGCCTCGCGATTAATCACCGAAAACCGGGATGCGGTTGTTCACTTGTCCGAAGAAAACGGTATAACGCGAGATTTCACTGAGATGATGGATTGATGTGGCGTTCGTGAGTATGATTGTTATATACTTCTCAGGAATCTCATCTATCTGAACTAAAACGAAAAATGCGTTTCGATTTTCGATGTGTCAATATTATATCCACTATCGCCCTCCCCTAGTAACGCTGAAGGACGATCATCGAATTTTATGAGAAATTATTCAGCATGATGTATGGAGAAGGTACATTAATATAAATAAAAAGAAAACAAAGCTAAATAATTACACGGAGAAAATTTTATATTAAAAATTACTATGTATGGCAGTAGCCGTGGACCATTGCTGAAATTATAAAAATTTTTACTATGTTATTATATTAATAATTATTAAACTCTTTTGTGAAAACATAGTAAAAAATTTTTATAATTCCAGCATGGTCCACGGCTACTGCCATACATAGTAATTTTTAATATAAAATTTTCTCCGTGTATAAATGTATAAATAATTATATTGTTATATTGTTGATTCTATTTTCTATTTTTCAAATGTATTTTTGTTTAATATTGCTTAATTGACATTTATTTATTTTTTGATAATTTCATAACATATTTAATGTTTATTTATTTCTTCTAATTATTAATTTAATTATTAATTATGAAAAATTAATTATTTCAAAAGTTATTAAAAATTATTGCAATTTGTTTTACATTTTCATACTATTAAAAAAAAATGTTAATTAAAATATTTAAAAATATAAGATAACGTAGAATTAATAAGTATTTATTAATAAGTCATTATTAATTAATTTGTTAGTATTAGTCTTTTATTTCTACTTTTTAGTTTTTTATATCTACTTTTTAGTTTTATATCTTTCATTTCGAGTACTTTTCTATTTGACTAACCAATAATATTACTTTCCATACGCTGCGCAAGTTATGTCGCGATCATATCCAATGTGAAAAAGACGAAGTTAAGTTCTAAATGTAATCGGTCGGTCACTATATGAGGCTTTTCTGCGTAAGAATGTCGACCCAAAGCATCGTCTACGACTTTTCCCAAGAAAACTTTCTAATATAAGGCGATAAAGCGTAGGTGTGTATTAGATGTGTGGGAGAAACAATATGTGCGTGTGTGTGAGTGTGTGTGTGTGGGGGGGGGTAAACCCTATAAAACCTAAATCACAGCCAGCGGGATGAAAGGATGCGCTTAGAAAGAGAGTATAGGATTATTTTGATTTTGAATTAAAGTAGATGCTCCTGCTTCGCGAACGCTTATCACGGCGTATCAAAACTTTTTCACATGAACGGCGTCTTGAAACTAGCGAAAAAACTCTCATCACATGCTAAATGTATCACCAAGGATACACTCCCCTAGAGGTGCGATATATCTTCATTGGAACGCATCGAGCATCTAATCCCTTTGAAACTATATTACATAATTGTTTAACCGTTTGAGTGCCGCGGGTCATTGCAAAAATCCGATCGAAAAATGTCAAACGGTGCGATCATGCTTCTCTTATTTCATGTCGAAAAATGCCAAGCGACGCGATCGTTAAAACGAGAAAAGTTTTGTTTTCATTTTTTAAATAAAAATAGTTGCTGTAAAGATTACGGAAGTAGAAGAGTTTCAGTTTAATGAAATCTCTTCAAACAGTAACGTTAATGATTAGCTGGAATGGTAGAATCCTCGCGCACATCTAGTGAGCCGATACGCTGGCATTTTTCGACATAGAATGCGAGCAGCGCGATCGCGTTGCACAGCATTCAAATGGTTAAACTGAATTTTAGAGAACGCTATAAATAATATTAAAGTCATTTTTGTTTTGTATGTTATGCATAGATGTTTTATACATCAGTATGATAAATCGATATAATTTATTTTTGCAGGGATGACTGATCCGCGCAGTTATTTGGGTTTAGCAAATCCACGGACCCGAGCTGAATATACAGCGGACACTCACATTCATTTACATATGCATTTACATGTCATATACACTCATATACATGTTTTTGTAAGCGATCATATAAATGTTTGAAGAAAAATGAAAAATCCTAATTTAAAAATTAATTTAAAAAATAAGAATAATACGAATAAAGCTCACGTTCATCTTTGAAATAGATGAAACAGGATAGCAAAAGCTAAAGATAATTTTGTATAAAATTATATAACATTACTTAATTTATTTTCTGTCAAAATTAACATGCTCATTAGTCAACGAAACTTAATTTATAATAACTAAATAAGATATCTAAACCGCAGAATGGTTTAGTTTCGTGGATAAATCCCAGACGAATAAATTTGTTGTTATACAAATTTAAACAATAAGATTATTTATAAATTTTGCTTTTAATTTAAAGCAATAAAATTATCAAAATATTCTATCACTAACGTACTAGCATTGATGCCATCGTAAAATATTTTTCACCATGAAGTATCGTGGCTTACTCGCTCTACGTTCTACGTATTATGCCATAAATTACACGCATCTTTCCAACAAACAAAATCAGCGTGACAACATATCGCGCGAGATTAAAAGGCATGAAGGATTAATTGAAAATCGTTTGTGAGAAAGCGATCGTTAGGAAGCGACTATATCCTGCATGAAATAATGCCGCGTCGTAAAAAGGATAGTGTCAGTTTCAAAACAACGAGACAAGCTATAGCGCATCCACGACGGGTACTTTAACCCTCTTTTACGTTCTTTTAGCTTCTACTACCTGATATCAGTCGCCGTCATGGCGAGACTGAAAAGAGCTCTTTCTAAAGTAATATGGCAAACTATCGTTCGGACGATGAAATAAATTTTATACTAGTTTGCCAGGGATATCCATGACATTTCGCTTGCATTTATAACGCATTTATATAACATATTTAGCCTAATATATTTAGATAGATCATTACTTTACAAGTAAATAAATTTATTTAAAAGATATCATTAATATTATCTTCTCTGAGGTACAGGATACCTTCATTTATCGTTATAATTTTTATATACAGTTAAAGCATGCTTCTAAATTTTGCAGCTTTCACTAGTATTTTACTATAGAAAAAATGCTTCAAAATTTATACTTATAAAAATGAAGATTTTAATACATATTTTTCATTGCTAATTGGTAATGGAAATTTAAACATTTTATCTAATTGTAAGTAAAAAGCCGCATGATCAATTTAATGAATTTTTTCTCTTCTACCAAATTTAACTTGAACTGGTATTATCTTGACCGACATTAAAAGTAAACGATCGCGACAAAGTGGAGCTTAACAAACCTATTCTTTTTTCTTTAGATAACGTAATCCCACCTCAGTGTATACTTTGGTGCATTCTGCACATATATAGGTAGTTGTACCAGAATAAACGTTTAATCCAATATAGTTAACAGCCGGAACTACCGAATTCACAATTATTGCGCAATCCGTTATCCCAAACTTCGCTCAAAGACTTTTTCCCCAGATACCGTTTTATCGTAGTCGTTTAAACTTATCAAAGCCGTATGAAAGCACGCGTACACCCGAACATGTTTGCACGATAACTCGCACTATCTCGGCATGGCTTTACGAGGCGTTGTTCTTGAGAGGTTTTTTCTTTCCACGTCCGCGGAAATAAAGAGTAACTGTTTCCGCGTCTACCGAAAGTGCATCGCCGATGCAATTTAAACTTTTAACATTTTGCGTTAGAGCTTTACGCAGGGAAACCTGCAAGTAGTAACTTATTTCTCGCTATCCCGCGGGCGCGACCTGCAAAGGCCGAGCGAACGTAATACGACGTAAGAAGTACGGAAGCTGTCGAACTCCGGCCTCCACACTTTTCCGCTCGCGAAAGATTTTTCAAAAAAGCTCGGCGACAGACGTACACAGTATTACAATTTTACGACGGATATTGCGCGTGAAAAGCATCATTGCCGTTGATGGATTTTTGAAAAAAAAAATTAATAACCGTTTCACAACTTAAATAATAAATTCCGGAAAATCGGTAAATTTTTTAGCAACATAAAACCACCAAGTTATTCTTCACTCATTTCATACATGTTATTTGTAATATCTGTAGTGCAGCCCGAGAGATATAGTTACTGTATTAATATATTTTTATTAAATTACGATTTGTATATTTATAAATTATAACTTAACTGCGTTAAACTTTTTTAATAAAAAAGATATTTAATTTTTATTAATGTGAAAATGTATGAATAACAGAGACATACCTTTGTAATCGGATGAATACATTTTTCATATGTGATAAGGAAAAATTAATTAGCATTTATTATTAACTGACGTATGTGACAGAATATTAATATTTATTATATTAATTTACTAACTATTAATTTATAAATAAGAGGTTTATCTGCTTATTCGTTAAATTCATTTGAACATTTACCTGAATATATTGTTTAAATGTGAAAGAATTAATAGTTAAAGTTTAAAAAAACAGTAAAAAGTAATCCGACAAAAAAACATCCGACATATCGTAAAAATTCTCTCTTGAGCTGTAACTTGAAAGAGCGTTAATTAACACGAAAGACTAGAAAGGGACAAGAAGGAAAGAAATAGAAGACATGGCGATCGGATTGAAAAGTGGCGGTGTTAAGTGAAGTAAGAAACCAGACACGCACATTTCGGCTTCCATTTCTTGATTTCCCCGGTGAATTAAACTTCTACTAACCAATTAAAGCCCAGACTTCGGATCTGCAACTGCAGCGATACCTAACTACAAATTACCGGAAATTAGATAAGGTTACGCGTATTTGCTTTGCACCTGTGCAAGTGTTAATTACACGTCGTCGCGAAACTGATAGTCGTCGAAGTATTTTTAGATCGCATCGCGATACTCTGTTCTAATATGTCATTAAAATTATATCAACAAATTCTGGGTCATCATTCATATCGCGTATTCCATTATTTCTCAAGAACGTCAATAATATCCATGTTTCATTCGCCATTAATATATCTGAATACTGATCAGAAGATTAATATGGAAACTACGATGATTAAAAATTTTGTAGGTATCGCCTATACGCAGTGAAAAAGACTTTGATGGAAAACAGCGAAGAGCTTTCAGCACGGAAAACGCATTACGGTAACCGCATTAATAATCTTCTCTCTGCCGGATTACTCTCCTTCTGTGTGGTTGCTTTAAGAGCTGCCGATAATTAATAAAACTTGGTACAAATAAAGATCCCTGAAGTTAAGGTGAGGCTCGTAACCGCTTTCGCGCTAATGGCAGTTTCGAAGACATTTATTCAAAATGCGAACACACCTACCGAAATACAATCATCTTGTTTTTATTTAACGATAAATTAAAATCTAATTGTATATATGGCATAATTTTTATATTTCGAGCTATATTTAACTCTGGATAGAACATATTAATGCATAAATAAAACGTAATGTATACTAGTAACAATTATTTTTTAACATACCTATGTGAGATTAGTAATGCACCCGACGATTAACAATTTAAGTCTACCAACGTCACACTGTATGAATTTTGAAATTTCTGCTTAATTAAATATTAATAATATTTGCTGTAGCATTTTATCAAATAATATATCCGCAAAGTATTTCAAATATATAAGAAATTTTGTAAAGTATTTTATTAATAAAAAGAATAACTCCTGTTAGATCAGTCTTATCAAACACTCGGGCACGCTTTGAGAAAATCAAAATTTTCAAATCAATTTTTGCATAAATTAGAATATGGTCGACCTCTTAAATAACGCTTACTCCTTCGATCAATTTTAGTCTATTTGACCATGTATTTGCTTCCTTTTATAGTATAACACGAAAGTTATCGCAACACGTCCACGATGATGTCGACAACTTTTTTAATAAAAGTAAAATGAAAAATATATGAAATTATGTATCACACACATCTCATCCATTATAATTTAAGTTTCTATATAATATAAAAATGCATCCAAGCAAAAAGATAGAGCCATCTTATAAGACAAAATAAACGTAAGATAAATGGAACGGAAGTTATCTTTTCTCATACGCGAAAACACGAGCGTAGCCTTAATCTTCAAGAGCGCTGGCTGCTTTTTCAAACACTTTCTTTTTTTAGTATCAATTATAAATAACAAAATAACTATAACATGTATAATAATGAGGATTAACGTACGATAGCGTCAGAAGTGGAAGAACTAATTAGTAACAAAATATGGATGACGTACAGATAGGAGCAATTTAAACGCAAGTGCAGCTATACGTTATCGAGAATTTATGCAACGGTTTGTGTTGTGCGAAGCTCAGAGAGATGTTTCATAAATCTTCAATTCAGACTAGAGTTTCATGTTAAACGAGGTATTAAACAAACGCCGCGTGAATTTCAAGTTTATACAAGACCGCTATGCATTGTACCGGTTATTCGAAGTAGTGCTATGTAAAGTTTACATATTTAAACCTCGTTACGTGAACAATGTCTATAGATGTGAAATCTGTCTACAGATATATCAATTCGGAGGAAGCGATCGATTGCTATCTTCCCACGTAGTCATGCATTATTTCATCTATTTGATATTAAGAAAAGAACAGCACAAAAATAATTACGTTTATTTTTAATTATCATTTTGTACATCTAGCGTTACAATCAATATTTTTGTAGCAATTTTTTGTTTTCAGTACGTTGTGATCTCTAATATATTAAATAAGTTATGTCATATTTGTATTATATCATTAACTACCAGTTTTTTGACCGATATAAAGCATTTACCTATAATATTAAATAATATGTATAAACGAGATATCTAGCAATCAAGGATTTTCGCAGCACTTAAATAACAAACTTTCCAATAATTCCAATTTCCAATAATTCGTCGATAAAACGGCTCAAGAACTACTACTTTCGCGTTAATATTGCAGAATTCTGGATTCTGAATGCAAAAAATAAAAGCCGACGAGCTAATTGAAAGCTCATCAAGGTTTTGTGTAATCCACCTAAATCTCCGGGACTTAAAGTTTTCTCAAACCGTTGTTTGCTCTGGCTTGCTTTTCATCGCATTGTTTCTACTCGTGATTTTTATTTTCTCTCGAAGCCTGAAGTCGGTTTCGTCGACCAATATCGATGTGTATCTTATTCTATTTACGAACAAAGCGCGATTTATTTGACAATGAAAACTTTTATAAACTTGAAGTGATTAAAAGTTTCACTTTGCGGATTGGTGTTTGAACACTGAACGCTTCAAGTTTTTTTTTCTTTCAAAGCGAGTTTCTCTTTATAGAGTGGATTCTTTAAGGTAAACCCGTAAGAGAGAGAGAGATCACGGGGAAAAGTCTGGCGGACCAAGGAAACTCTTAAAACGATCGAGCATATTTTGTTACGTAATACTGAACTAAATTATTAAGATACCTGTTTTTTCAGTCTTTCAACAATATGCACAGAGATCGTATTAATAAGAATTAAGAAAATAGTATTTTGACGATTTTTATATAAACACAAATTGCGTTATATTTATGTATGTAACGTAAGGCTAACTAGTCTAATAATACGATAATATAATATAATAATAATCATAATTAAATTATAATCTTGCATAGCTTATAGAAATATATAATTTATTATCAACATCAAGCTAGGTATCTATTTATAATTAATCTCAACTAAACTTATATATTCCATTCAACAAAACAAAAAAGTCGTGGCTAAATTTAATTCCGGTACTTCAAAATAACAAATGTAATTATTAATGTTAAAGACACTATAATAAGAATTCTTAAATTACAAAACTTATTAAAAACTTATTTAAGTTATTTAATATATTTAGCTTTTATTTTCCACTATTCAGTAATTAACTTCAGTTTGCTTTGAATAAGATATCTTTACTGTACCAATACAATGCAGAATAAGTTTCGCTTGAATGCATCTGGGAGATACTCGTGGACGTGTTAATTACCGGCAAGTCACACCAGCGATATTGCATTATATGTCAGTAGCTTAATAATTTTCTGTCCGCATGAATAAAGATGACAATTACAAATTCGCAATAGGCCCGATGGTAACAAGGCAGCACTTCTAATTAATCACGTGGTAGGTTTCATCTAACAACTAACAAGCATTCTGACGTGAGTCGCCTGCTTCTGTCTTTGTGCACCGATTTGTATCCCAGATGGAATGTCAAGCGCAGGATTAACGGCATTAATTATCTTATGCAAAAAGGCGTGCTTTCAAACTAGCTACTATTAATGGTAAAACATTCACCGACCCTACATAATAGCGGATTATGAAATAATGACTGTTGTAATGACTTTAATGAAGAGTATTATGATACGTAGATTCGGACGTATATCATTTATAATTGTGTAATGTTTTCAAGATTAAATCTATATAAGTCAAAATCACTAGATTAAATAATTTTATTAAATAATTTCCAAACATAATTTCTATACACGAATTTGTTTTTCAGTTATATTTACTAATTTATGGTATTTATGATACATATTAATGATTTTTAAAAAATTAATTTATTAGCGATTTATGAAACTTATTTATAAATTGTGTAAAATCCGGAAGACTATTTTATGAGTAACACAAAGTACAGTTATTGCATCTGTCAACAATAATATGATTATTTACTACATTATATTATATTGTAAAATTTAATTATTATTCTTCTTAGCTATGATTTCAGTCTCGCAGACTGCTTACATGCTTTTCAACTTTACTTGTTACATGGATAGATTATGTTAAACAAGAAATCCGGTCTGAAAGAGTTGAATGCGTCGCGCTCATGATCAACGCTAGCCACGTTTTTCTGCTAAACGTGGTATCTTTCTTCCATTATGGATTGTACTTCCTTAGAGTCAAACACGTTGTACGACTCGTAAAGAATTTCAATTAAACATCATACATATATTTTTAAAAAAACCAAATTCATTTTTAAATCAAACAGAGCTTCGTACATTCGACAAAGTACTTTCATGCATGTATGATTTTATTATCTTTTTGCTAACATTTCTCTCATTAAGCTTATTAAGCTTTTGTGTTCGGCATTTTTTATATCATTAATATCCCCCTCCCCCCTCTCTCTCTCTCTGTCTCTCGATCTTTCTTTTAAAATCTTTCTCTTATTGTTAAACACATATATATGCTGTTAATAATGCATATAATTTAATAAAGTTTTTTAGTTTAATAAAAATTTTCATGGAACAAGAACTTGTTAGTAATTTTATTTCGTATTTCACATTTAGTCTCAATCTCGTCTAACCGCGAAACTTTATTAAATAAGATTTCACTATCGGTTCTGATCAACTTAATTAGCTCGTGACATAATGCATCCCCGCGAAATTACGGTTTAAATAGAACCATCCATTAAGAGAGGCCGTCTCTTCGATCTGACCTCGGGGTGACATTTAATGACGACATAATTGATTTGTGTTACGATGGCTTATCAGACATGCCTCGATAGTGAGGTAGAACGATCCAGAGATTAGGTATAAAAGCACTCTCCCGGATCACCTTCTCAAACGTTCTCGCGTAAATGCAAGCCGCATCGCTGAATTGCTCTCAGATTGTTTTATGAACAAACAAGTGATTGTTCTATACGAAAGAACACTTTGCATGTCTCGCCTATAATCTCTCTCGATATAATCGTGTATCATATTTTAATATCATATCATGTTCCTCTTTGTATATGCCAAATTTTATGATACAAGTATCATTATACGAACAAATAGAAAATTTATATATGTATTGATATAATAACACTTTATCAATTTATTGATGTATTATCAATATATGTATTACCATTATATACATGATCCTGTCTAAATACAAAACAATTACGGCAATTCTTTATTTAATCTTACAGCCCGGGTCCGTAGCGAATCAAGAGGTATCATATGCGAATCAAGATCCGTAGCGAATCAAGAGGTATCATATGCGGATCAATCTCCAACAATTATAACTGAAGATGGCTCAAACGGGAGCCGAAACGTTTTGATTGTCCTATGCGATGGACTAAGTATACAATGGTCGTCCTATGCGATGGACTATGTATCTAAAATATTGATTTGATTTTATTAAAAATTGCGCATTAGTGTACCGCGCTGACTTCAAACACTTATGATTTGTATTGTTGTTTATTTAATCTACTTGTTTAAGTCAATTAATTATCATTTTAATATGCGATTTGTAATTTAATTTATCTGCATTTGTAATTCTTGATTATGTTTGCAAATAGTTATGAATCCAGCCAATTAACTAGGTAATCCTTATTAAGAATGCATTCCATGTTAATCGTCGTTTGTCCATTCTAATACAGTTATAACTGTAAAATTATATGTTCTCGTGAGCAATTGTTTGTGACAAATGAAATTTTGTTTCATAACGTAACACTGACAATAATTCCAACCTTTGGGATTACGATATTATCTGACAGATGAAATTAGGTCTCTTCGAAAAATTAACACAATTCAATTGTGACGTTCACATAATTCCCAAACGCCACGTCGCAGATCATGGAGGTCACGCTAATGAAGAAATTACGAGCCGATAATTACATGTGTCCGTTGGAATCAATAGCACCCGTGTGTACGCCTCGGATATTTACTACTATCCACAAAGTATCGGTTAGCCACGTGCATTTATGTAAGCCATTGCTATTGCAAATCATTTCATCTCACGAAACCTCAGGGCAGTATTATTTATCCCAATATCCTCTCTCGAAACCTGTTGCCGACAGAAACAGAAATATGTCGATGTGAATTACGATGTTCAGCTACACTCGTGTGAAATTTTCCTAATCGACTTATTTCTCGCGCCTGTCATCATGCAGCAGCGTGGCGAATGTGTCATTTACACAAAGCATCCTCCATCGACACGTGAAACATTAATTTTGCGTTTTTGAAAATACCATGTTTAATACCTCTCAAAGGGAAAAATTTCTCGTTTACTCATCGATCGTATTATATGCGATTGCATTATACGAGTGGATATAAGGTAACGAAAATATATAAAATCGTAATATTTATATAAAAGTGTGTGGCAGTAATATATTATATAAGATAAAAATAGTCATCATAAAATTATTAAAATTGTTTACTGATAATTAAACGCTTCTATAAAATTATGATATTTAAAAGTTGTGTTATTTAATATTTAATTTTTGTTTGTATTTTTCAATCCAACTGGCTACATATAAATGCGTCTTTTAATTTCGAAAATGATACAAAATTACGAAATTAATATAAATAATAATATCTAAAATAATTAATCCATATCGTGTTTACATTTTTCTATTTTATTATAACGATACCTTCTCGTTAATATCAAGTTTATAATGTATGAAAAAAAAGATAATAATACGTTAGAAATTTCTAGGAGGAACAAAGGAGCTACGGAATTAAACATCCTGGTTACCTGGTATATCCTAAGCTTATCATCTTCTATAAATTATCACCAATCTCCTCTTAATACGGCACTTATTCCTAAATTGCAATTGAACTAAGTTCAACATAAAGTCATATCATAATCGATGAGAAGCAATCACCCTATTTCATTAACTAAATGAATACATCCTTCTTACTCCCTCGAGTTCGTTATTGCGAAACTAACTTTTGTCATAATTTTGACATTATATTAAAAGACAATTCTCTAAAGACATTAACCACGTCGAGAGGATCATGATCAAAGAATTCGCACCTCTTTATAAAACTTTTATAATATTTTTTCTCCAGTTTGCCATGGCAGTCTGTTTCTTAGCGAGACTTGCAAGTTATTTATAATATTGAAAATATCGACGAATTATATTAAATCCTTCAAGTTTTGCAATAACTATGACGATTTTTTTATCTTGAATTGATTATTAGAAGGAAGAAATTGCGTGAAAAAATATATAGGTAAACAATTTTTATTGAACTTTACAGAAAAACCTAGATATACATAGTTAAAAAAATTTTTTTTTTAGCAATTCCTAACTTCCCGAGTTTACCATTATCATTCCAAACAGCTGACATAGAAATATGAAAGACTCTTAAATTGCCAATTAAATTTGTGCAATGTTTCTGAAATAAAATTATTCGTTTTATAAAATATAAATGATATAAACTGAAATAAAATTATCCGACTTAGGTTGCTCGCAATTAGAGAAGATTGTAAGATCTTGACCGCCAACTACACGCACGCGCGTACATTTTCTAAGAATTCTACGGCATTTGAATTATACATAAACAGCTCGGAGACAATTCGCCGAGATAAAAGAATAATACTTTCTTACATTGTCAGAAAGTTTCTCCACCAGAGATATTTTTCCGTAAACTTCTAGTGACGTGTGAACTATGTACTAAGATCCATTTAAATAATTTTGTTTTCGCAGAGCTTTCTTCCTCTAAGCAAGTCACGATACTTGCGATTCGAGACGATGCACTTAATACTCAACACGAAATTCTCAAGAAACGACTTTTTTTAGTAGAGTTTCGAACGTCACGGACGAATTAATTTCAAAGCCGATTATATCACAAAACCGTATGCCCTACCCAGTGAGAAATGACTAATTGAAATTCATCGAATCGACATTGAATCGACGTCGAAATCATCGAAATTACATCAAATTTGATGTAATTTTGATAATTTCGACGTCGATTCGATATCGATCGATGAATCATTTCTCACTGGGTATTGTTGAATTCAGCAACAATACAGGCTTCCGTCATTTTCTGGATTGTTAATCACCGTTATATAAGCCATTAAAGCCGATGATAATCGTAGATAAACTGATTCATGACTATCCTATTAAAATGCAACGTGTTAATATGTCAGATAAATTATTCTTATACGCAAATAACGATTAATTGCTTATACATAACGCAAATTAAAAAGTTTTACAAAAATTGAAAGTGACGACATATTACAAGAACATTACAAAATAAAACGATTTGCAATTTACTTTTGGCAAATTTTAGAGAGTTAATATTACATTGCATAACTCATTCTATCAAAAGACAAGATTAATCAATTAATTAGTTCTTGAATTAACGAAGATCTTATATATATATATATATATAATGCTATTGCCTTATTATACTGCCCAGGTAATGTAATATTTGTGGCCTACCGACAACCAAGTAAAATACTAACACCGTAATTGTTTTAGTCCGTAAATACCGATGCTACGGTCAGTTGTCGGCAAATTATCATTGACCATGCGAAATGTAAAGCAGACCACACATAATCACTATTTTGCGTAACATTATGAGTAGCATAAATCTAGATTTCGCGTACTATACACACTTAAGCAGAAATAACGAAATTTTAGCATCTTACAAGATTAGAAACTTTTTCATAAAAAAATAAATTAGAAAAGATTCTTTAAAAATATCGAAATTATTTTTTAAAAATGATAAGCGTTCAGTCTTTCAATATCTATCAATACAAAAATAAATTTTCACTATCGCCCGTATTTACGTCTGAACATCCCACAAAAAGGAAGCTGCAAATTTACAAAGTTTTTTTATGCAAAGTTTATTATGCAAAGCAAACAATGCTGCGTGAAATATTATTTTGCGCTTGTGCTTCGCTCAAGTCTTTATTCGAAATTCGTGACTAAGACCCTACGAGCGCCTCGTGAAACATAACCGCACAAAATTCCTCTACAGTTTTCAGTCATGATAAACAAAATATCTCAATGTTCCGGAAATAGTGATGCCAGAAATGCAAAGAATTTGCAGGATTATCGCTTCCATATGTAAGCATAGCCTTCGTTATTAATCGTTCGTTTCTGTGGCAACTCGCTGTTTGTTTAAATGGAATTTTCAATGCGTTCAAAGAATACCTCTCAAAGCGACGAATTGACGTGTGATTCACGATTAAAATTTTTTTACACAAGCTAAAAGCATATGGGAAAAAAGTTGCCAATAAATTATAAAAGCGAGTCATCCGTTGAAAGTGCAATATCTATTTGTAAAAAAATTATTGTTATATTGACATTTGGTCAAATCAATAACGTACATTCCTAATTATCATTCCGCTAGAATTATAATGTAACCATCATTATTAGTAATAGATACATCTCTGATTTCATATAACTAAACGAAAAGTAAATTCTAATTAGAACGCAAATTACGAGAATGATGCTCTCCTGTGTGGTTACTCTTGATTACCAATTTCAAGCTATTCGCAATATAACGATCGTTAATGCAGAAATTGTTAGATGTAATATATATACCACTGACAATTAATTTGGTTGCTAAATAGTTTGCGATTTCGTCATCATTGCTTTTGGCGGACGTAAAGTATCCTTTACACTTTCTTAAAATTTATTATCTCTATCTTTGTATTAATATTATGTTAAGTATCATAACTCAATTATTGTTTGAAATATTTTAAGATAAAGAATAATAAGAGAAAATTGTTTGTGTAAATTTAGTGACATCTATAAATATTTCAATCACGAAATTGCAAAAAGGTTACTGATAATTATGTCAATTAAGATAAAACGCCATTCTCTCATTAAGTAAGTTTGTCTCTACTAAACGGAAGTTTTGGAATGCAACTGTTTCTCGGAAATCACTTTACTTACACTTTATTACATTCCGTTGATCGAATTTTGGAAATGATGCATCTTTGCAAACTATAAGCGTGCCTAAGATTTAATTAGACAAAATATCTATAGTTAAAACTCAACATAATTAATTTCCTAATAATTTATATTAATAATCGCAAAAATATATAATTGATTTGTAATTATATTAAATTTGGCTAGACGATATTTTTGTCTCCTTTACGAAATTACATAGTTTTTCCATCGCACGTGACCATACCTAAATCACTTACAATCACTTATAATCGTTTACAATCACGCTTATTGTTAGTGCATTTCTATCTATAGATCTTTTGAATCAATTTTCTGCACTTACTTCTCTTCGCAGAGGAGCAAAAAGCGAAGCGTACAAAAGACTGGAACATATTGATCAATAGGGTACGTGTGAAGTAAAACGAATACGCTGAGCTCGCAATCACATCCCACAATTTAGCGGAGACTTCCGTAAAGTCCCATTTTTCAAACGACACGTGCGCAACTTTGCAACGATCTTCTATCTGCTTAGTATAGAGGAAGAAAATAATTTTAAGAAGATGGTTTAAGGAGAATATTAGAAAAATATTTTACGCGCTTTTCTAAAATCGATATTATTTCGCAACATGTTGGTGTTTACCTTTTCAGTACTTTAAAGACCAAAAAAGATAATAACAAATTCTCTCTGAGAAAGTTTTAACTCTAGGAAAAGCTCTGAGAGAGAGAAAGCTCTAGCTCTAAATCCTGAATTTCGTGAAACTGTTTTGGTATTTAATAACCGATATATCGATACAAAGTGATTTCATAATGACAAGCTGTGATGTAGTTCAATGTATTCATTTTACCTTACATATACCATATTGATCGATATATTCCCGTCCTTTATACGCTTCGTTTCTTGCCTCTCTGTGAAGAAAAGATTTTGAAAACCGTTCGTAAAATTTTGGTATAAACGTCATACACTTGTAAAATTACGTAGTGCAAACGTAATGGAAGTGAACGTGCATTTCTTGAAGCAATATCACTTAAGATTTGACAGAAATATTTCTTCACTGCATAAGAAATCTCGCAAAAATTCATGATTCCCTCATATATATATATATATATTGCTTTAGGATAAAATATATCTAAATTGCGATCGCACAAAAATTGGGTACACGCCAAATGTCGTTGAAATGTTTATCTCGCAGTAAAATCTTCCGCGTTTTCCGGTACGAAATCACGATTTGCTCATCTCCAGATATATAATAGACACTGCTGAAGTGCTTCTGGACTCCAGCCAAAATTATTTCGGGAATTATTGCTAATAAAGCACGTTTTGTTGCATTGAAACAATACCTTTCATTTTATTAGATCTTGATTGCCACGTTTTATAAATCAAGGAAAACGATGTTATGCAAATATGCAAAATCATTTCTGTTACTAATTCTTGTTAAACTATTTCTGCATTTTATTTAATAAAAACTTTTATTACTGCAAACGACTTTTATTATCATATAGGGATATGATGCGAATAAGAACTCATTAAGCTTAACTCATTTTGCACGTGTTATAAATTTTTTAATATTGACATATCTCTCAATATTTTACTTAAGTATAAGCAATTTTTGCATAATATAAGGCTCAATTAAAGAACAAACATGTACATTTATCTGTTAATTAAATTATCATCTCTTAAGAGAACTATATTGTTATTAATGATAGGTGAATTATTCCCTTCATGATTCTTAAAGAAAAATTTTAATGTAAATTTTGTAGAAATGCAGAAAAAGTTAATCTATCGTTACGAAAGAATAAGATTTATATTTTAATAATATATATTCTTGTTTTTATTTAAAATGATTTGAAAAAAATCTTTGTTTTCGCATACTCCGATATATAAAATTATATCGTTAAGTAAAAAAATCTAACAATAAGTAAAATGTCTAGATGAAACATCTTGTTTTATATCGAGGAAAGCATTCATCCTGTACTATTCACGCTAACCGACGACGGAAACAGACGTGATGTAATTGACAGAATAATATATTCTATCGCAATAAAGTATTTGTATCTTCAACTTTAGCTCGATGTATAACGACTAAGAGTTTCGCATCTCCAATAAAATTACAAGCATAAAATATCTCTGTCAGTTATAATATATTAATATAAATTCATGAGAGACTACTTATATCTACGCGGCACTAAAATTTGATAGCTATTATGCTAAAGAGATTTAAATCAAGTTCTGCTAAAGACAAATCGTAATTTCCATATAAAATAATTTTAATTCGTTAAAATCCAAAGATCAACAGTAAGCAAAAGGTTCACACAATTAAATTTTTTTATATAAAATACATCTAATATTACTAATTCTGTTATTACTAACAAAACAATTTAAATACAGAAACACGGGTTCGAAATCTTCAGATAACGGGATCGTACTGCCGAGCTGCACTGCAAATGGCATTACGTTAAACAATTTAGTCGCTATTATCCTGGTACGGGCATTAACTTTGTGCGATAGCTTTTTTTCCCAGGCCCGATTTCAATTATAAAAGCGTCGCTAATACGATCTATTCTGCTGCCGGCAGTGAGCGATAGTACCGTCTTCGCAATCCGTCTACGCACTAGCTCATTAGTGGCATTAACACTACCAATCCTCGTCTACGAGGCAGTTAACAGGGGATGGTAATTATGCGCTTCGATGATTCCTACACAAAGGTGGATATGCACGAGAATTCGCGTTGCACGTACGTACGTACAAAAGCATATATACACGTACAAAAGCATATATACACAGGCGCACAAGCATGCGTAGTCACGAGGAGATGTACGGAAGCCCTGAAGTGCTTCATGCCTTATTCGCGCCTCGCAGAATATTTGTATCCGCTAGAGGGGACTGTATATACCTACCATACCGAAATTTATGCGTACGCATTCAGATTTGGGCTAATTCTTCTTCTTATGCATATCCATTAATGGATGTTTGCGACCACCATGCATGCTCCATGGTAACTGCCTTGGCAAAGGTACTCTCAGTGGTTTGCCATTGCCTTCCGAGAGGTGGTGATCAATTAAAAATATGATATGTTTTGGGTGGATTTGAACCTGAATCTTTGGCACAGAAAGCAGACGCCTTTCGTCATAGCGGGCCCATAATTAATACGCACTTCTCTTTGTCTCTCTCTTCGTTCTGGCTTTGATCCTTCGGAAGGCAAATTGCATTCGACGGTCCAGTTCACGTCACGTTACTAGCAACTCTCGCGTAACGTGTAACACGGGGCTCATTTTCGATTTTTGGGATGACTGTAATTAGCGGGCGCAATAACGCGTTTCTGCGTTCACACCGTGGCATACACGAGCGCTTTTGCGATTTGCGGTAGCCGACAGCACGAAACGCGCCAGTTATATAACGTGACCAAAGAGATTCAATTGTGGAAAGCGTACAGATGATGTTTATTTCATAGCGGCCTTTTATTTATTATCCTTTTATTTTTTAACAAGAGGTCGTGAGATAATTTATATTACGCATACACAATTGTGTACAAATCCCAAATGTTATTAAATTCCTATTTTAAGCCAATATACGAGACATTAAAAAGCCATTTTATAGTAATACCCCAATTGAGAAAATTATTGTATGTATGTACATTTTAAGATTTAATTTTATTCAGAATATAACACAAAAACGTGAAATTAAAATAATGATATAAAAGAATACTTGAGTGAATAGATTCCGGAATTGTACTCGTGGAAATTCATTAATCGGGAACGTGATAAAGGAATGTCAAAAAAACTCATTCAAAAATTAGTTCATCCGAATACAGTAGGCCCGGGGTTTTTAACTGAAACAAATTCGATTAAAAAATAAAAAGCCTTTAAATAAGTAAAAATCAAAAACTCTTTTTTAATTGCAGAATTATTGTTGCTTAGGTAACTAATAAAAATCTAAACGCCAGATTAATAATAAATTTTCATTCATCCATATTGTTGCGCGTTCCAATTATAGAGATATTGACATTGAAATTTTATAACGCTGATTGCACATTTCTAATCCCCAGATCTATTCAGCCATTTTTATCTACTTTTTGTAAACTTTATTTAGTTTTTCAACGATTTCAACCACGCTTGTTCTATTTATAAAAATGTATTTTTTTAAATGCAATTTTGTTTCTTTATCTCTTCGAATAGGAGAACGTTCCTTTATACAATATATTTTTCATTGTAGGGACAAAAACCAAGGGTCTATTGAAAGAATCAATTTATTCTACACGGTTCTAATTCACCAACATGCTCTACTGTTACGTAGTAAAAATAGAGAGTAAAAATGAAGAACCGTTCTTCAATAGCAAAAACAAAAATGGTTTAATGGTTGCATCGTGTAAATATTGAATAATGTAAAAATACTAGCAGGTGTGCTATACATACTCTACAAATGAATGTAACCACGAATTCTTGGTGATATCAATCATGCATGTTTCTTCTGCAGGTAATCTATAAGTGAAGTCAATTTCATTGCAGTCGTTCAATTACATTAATATAAGTGTCATTTATTCATTTATTTTACTTTAAAATAAAAATTAACTCTTGGAGAAAAATAAGGGACTACTTTTTTTCTTTAAAAATTGTATGCTCTTTATCTGTTTTCTTTCTTCGTATATTATGCAATACTTCGCAGTTCTATTGTTAACCTTTTCGCGAATAAACTTTTTGGCCCACAAATATGAAAAATGAATGCAGATACGAGCCGCGAATATATGAAAAAGGCGAATAAAGACTGCGCAAATATAGAATCCCTTATTCTTCTTGACCTCTTTTGATCATAGTTTGCCATTTAAATCTACGAGTAATATATTTTCTTTAATTCCAGCTCTATTCACATTTTCAAGACTGTAATAGCAATGAAAATCTCTCTTAAGTCTATTTTCGGACGACCGTTCGACAAAGTGAATGTAAATCGAATTCTCACACCGTGTTCGCGGAAAACCTGAAAAAGATATTACACCCAAAGAAAAACTTCATTTGCTTTTGTTGACGTATGATAAATCATACAATAACATATCGGAGTGGATGAAAAAATACGAGAATATGCTATCTTAATGATAAATGGTAACTCTATCTATCGACAAATAGCCTATTTCATTATTAATAAAAAAAACACTTTTTACTCGCTAAAACGCAAATGAAATTTTTCTCAGTTATCTAACATTTTTATTTGGAGAGGGCGAGCAAGTGAAAGAGAAAGAGAGAGAGAGAGAGAGAGAGAAAGGGCAAGAGAGAGTTAACAAAATTACATAGACTTATCAACTTCGTAATAAAAAATCATAATATATTGCAAACTAGATTTGTTAGCATGTCTGTTCCCTTAACCCTTTGAAGCATAGGGGATTCCACAATCCCACTTTTTTCTTCATTTTTAATTATTTAAACTATGTTTTTGATCTTTTTATCCGGATTTTTTGTACTTTTAAGATCTATAAGATATTAACATACATATAAAAAATGTGAAGAATCAAATTTTATTAATTGTAACAATGCTATAAATAAACAAATTGTGAAAAATTGCATATTTTGCAGAAAAAAATGTATTTTACAGTGATTTATAAGTAATATCGTCATAAAACTTGTATACTTTAGGTTTTTGGAGTCACTGATTACGAATTTGAGGTCGGAATTCAAAAATTCAAAATGGCGGACCTGAAATGCGAAAATATTTAAGCGATTTGCGTAAAATTGGATCCGCCATTTTGAATTTTTGAATTTCGACCTCAGATTCGTAATCAGCAACCCAAAAAACTTATAAGTACATAGTTTGCCTGTAAATTAACAATAAAGAAAAATGTGTACTTCAAAGAGTTAAGATAAAAGTTGTATCCTTATTTTAATTAACGGTGGACACATAACTCGGCTAATCAACTAGCAGCAACAAGACATGCAAAATCTCTTTTCTCGGTATTCCGCACACGAGAAAAAAAGTAGCTACCGTAGCTAAAAACTGCGTGTGGTAGCTAATTTCAGTTGTTATATATATACAGCTAACATCTTAGCTGTGATATCTATTTTATTGCTGTCGATGCAAAACGGTTTGCTGTGATACCTATTTTATTGCTGTCGGTGCAAAACGGTTTGCTGTAGTTTAGAAATTTATAGTCACGACAACAAACAAAGATTAGCAAATCATGATTAGCTATGGTAGCGAAAAATTTATTTTCCGTGCGGTCACGGTATACGAAATTTCACGCTTAATAAGCAATTTTTTTATACCAAGAATGATGATAAAGTATTGTAGGACTTACAATCCTGACACGCCACTGAATACATATATTTTTCCTTTCATCCCTATCATCTTTTCAAAGAAAGTCGACAAGCTTACCCCACATGAAAAGAAAAAGAAAGATAATTAAAATTTCTTATATACTGCAAGAACTAATATATATATCAGATTTCTCTCTCATTGAGACTTTTTTATTTAATCTAACAGATACAATTTTTTAGTATTGAAAGATCTTTCGACAAAAAACTTCAAAGGGTCTTTTTAAACTGCTGTTATAAATCAGCCGATAAAATCGCGATTTATTCTTTTTGCCTCTTAGAGGAATACTGCCAATCTACATAATGCAAGGGCCACTTAATCAGTGAATTACGATCATTTGTCACGATCCAGCTAGTAAGCGCATGCATCAATTCACGAAGTGTCGCGACCACTCGCTCGTATATTTAGTCGATTTCCGACAAATCGATTTCCCTTTCTTACAGCGGCTAACATATTTTCACAAGATATGCATGTAAAATGCAAATTCACTATTTTCGCAAATATGTAATCTTTGTCGTCATGACCGGATCAAAACGACATTTAAACTTTAGCATTTATATAAGTTTTGTATATCGTTACACCTTTGCAATCTTCATCGTTATAAATAATATTGTTTTGCATATACATTGCGTAACATACTATCCGGCCGATACAATCAATGATTAAATATAGGCGGAAATAAAGTTGAACAGAGAGTTCACCGGAAATGAAGTGCATGTCGGGGGAATACGCGAACAAAACACGTGGCGTTGAAAAATTGATTTCAAAGCTCCGTCAAGAGATATGCAGATTGCAAAATGGTACTGAAATTCATTACATGGCAATTGGAGATACGCAACAGATAAGGTAACAGAATTATGAAGAATTCTGAAAAGACGCTGGACTGACACGAACGACTGTATTGTGTCGCATACTTTAAGCTCTTGCGAGAGAGCACAGGTTACATCGCAAATAGAACTCGTAACTCACTGTGGATACATAAGGTACAATGAAGTCCTTCGTCCTGTGATCTACCGTGTTGGCACGAATATGAAAATAACTTTTCAATACCAGATCAATAAAAAATGTGTAAAAGAATGTGAATACAAATTAAAATCTAAAAAAAAGGTTTATAGTTTTAAATATTATAATTCTAACTTATAATCAAACTTTGTCTGTAAAATAATAATTGTAAAATTAAGAATAATAAATATTATAATCATATTATATATATCATAATCATATATAATAATCATATTATATATATATCATACACAAAACGCGTGTTAGGGCTCAGACACAATGAAAGGAATAAGGAACAAGGAATTAAACATAGGGAATTGGGATGTGGAAGAAGGAAGAAGGAAGATATTTTCCTTCTTCCTTCTTCCACATCCCAATTCTCTATGTTTAATTCCTTGTTCCTTATTCCTCTCATTGTGTCTGAGCCTTTATGCTACACATTGACATCTCTCGACATCGAGAAAGCCACAATTTTTCTTCATTTTCATACCTTTGACTCAACACTACCCAACTATGCGAGACACGTTATATACAACATCATTTTCGACTGCGTAGGAAGCAAGAGACGACCTTGTCATAAAAGAAGCACGATATACCAGGCACATAAGACATACTCCCCGTTTATAAGCGGTGCGTAACAGCAATAAAGCTTCACATTAATAAACGGCAGAAGATGTCGAATAAATTATTCTCTCTCCGACACCTCTGCCAAGTTTTGAAAGAATGAGTTTCATATGCCGCATGAATGTAGTTAAAAGGGATTTTATCTTCATTACATTAGATGAAGACATTTATACGCAAGAAAAATGAAAATTTTACATTCAACCGTGGCACGATGTATTTAATTTTTAACTGTTCCGATTATATTTAGCTCTACTGCACTCTAAGTATCTTATAAAATTTCATAAAATATCTAGGATTTAAATGCCTGTTTTTTCTACTTTTTTCTATTTGATATAAAAATGACGAAATATAAAATTGATATCATTCTCCAAACTGTTAACATAAATTATAACACCATTTATTTATCGAAGTCAAAAGCGCACGCCATATTAATTACATTATCAATACTTAACCATCATATTTAACTACAAATAATTGAATAAAATTATTTGTATAAATAAAACAGCAGTTCAACACATGCATATTATTCACCGTGTTTGTCATAAATTCATAATTTTTATAATTCTTTATAAAAAAATATTGCATACATTATAAATCATAAATTAATATAAATTTTACATCGTGTAAATTGATACACGCCTACGTGGCGAAGAAAATAATATTTAAAAATCATCGAAAACGTATCGATATATTAGATGTATCAAATTGTGACCCTCGAAAAGCAATAAAATTTAAACAAACGATCTAAAGGACAGACGAAGGTTCAATAACGACTGTCTGGCGAGGATAATGACTTTTCGCGCACGATTCATTTATATATGTCACAACCGGGGTGGTTGTCTGTCAAACTTCGCATGACGGCGAATGATTTTAACGAGCTATACAAGTCGTTGTGCCGAAACGTCCAATTCGTGATCGCCAACATCTATTTGACGCATTTTTTGATCGATCCTGCGCTACTATTTTTAACTTGTCCGCGAAGAGCTCCGGTAACCCTGCTCGTTACTAAATTAACGTAACAAGAGCGTCCTCGCTTTTTCGCAGGATTAAAACACCACCCGCTAGCAGGACAATGTAAATCACTTTTGCTCCATCGCAGTATTCTCAAAATTTTCTGCTCTTTCTTGTGTGATTAACACATACATCTTTAAAGAAAAACAGAAAAGTTAAATGGGAAAAAAACTTTTTTCTTATAAACTATTATTAATAGAGTGTGATTATTAATATATGTATAAAGTCATACTTATTGTTTAAAAAAAAGTTAAACTCTTTCTGCCTTAGAGAAAAATATTTTATAGACGTTATAATTGATACGCAACATACAGCGGTACTCGAAACTTATTCTTTTTTTCCAAGTCTTGAAAATTGGCTCATTTTTACACGCATGTGAGTGTAAATCTTGATTTTAATATTAATGACAAATATTTTTTAGACGGATTTAGAAACATATATTAAAAAATATTGGAGGTATTTTATATCTTTTTTTAAAATGTGTATGTAATAGAATGTTGATCGTCAGTAGACTTCTGCTCTTTTAACATACACAAAAGTACTTCAAAATATACTCTTTAAAGCCATGTGTATACATCACGTTTGCCAACTGCACCCTAATTTGTCGAGCAGTGCCTTGACGAAGCCTCACCCTGTTCCCGATAAAAATAACTTTTTATTGCGGAGGGAGAATCGTCGAGACTTCTCTATGCTCTTGAACATTTTCTGAGCACAAATATTAAAATACGTACATTTTTAGCAAATACTTTATAAATCTGATAAATATATATATGCCAATTAATATTAATAATAATATGAACAATATCAATATGTGTGTAACATTTTATTGTTTTATAACTCTACATCAAATATCTACTAATTTTAGTTTTATAATTAACTTTAGTAAAATCAAGAAGAGCTTGTGAAATATGTAACTATCATGTCTAATTACTCATTAAACTATTTGTTTGAAATTTATATATATTTTAACTATGTGAAACTATGTAAATTACTGAACAGAACGCTACGCTTGTTTAGTTTGTCCTCCAATATTACATTTAAAATTATGTGTTTCTTTCGTGTATAAGAACTGACCTATCTCCAATCTGCCATATCATGTTGTTATATGTCAAGACTTAATCCAGCCAGAATGTTGGCTACAAAACAATGTTAAGGATTTTATTTGTGAATCCGAATACATGTGGCTTGTCGCAATTCATAGCCGCGTGTGATGAATGTAACATAATTTAAGTACTGCAGAATGCACATTGTAGATTTGAAGCAATACGGCACGGAATATGCGCGCGAGTATGTGTATCTTGTTATGCACGCAATGCTACTGACAGTGATACGCAACACAAACATTATCCAGTGGTATTGTTAGATATAGGGATTTGGCTGTACGCAATGTAATTTGGAACCGTGCGTCTTGCGTTTGGAATGAGAGCCTGACAACGGGAAGCGATGAGAATAATTATTAATCCTTTGGGATTGAAATATATCCCCAATGGCATTCTCTGATCATGCTTGAAACCGAATCTATTTAGCTCATGTATCCATTACATTCATCAATTGACGTAAACGAAATGGCTATTACTTTCATGCGTAATTATACACAGTATTTTTTCCATACAAGTTTATGCTTACACGCTTTGCATAATAAAATTTCGTAATTATTTCGAAATCAATTCTTTCAAATATCATATTATAATTGTTTAATATTTGAAATATTCTAACAAATACTAAATTTAAATTTTAAGTAAAATGTAATTAATTGAAAAATAAGGTATGAGTAAGAACAAGACTATTTAAAATTTAATTCATAAAAATATTGGTTTGTATTACTTATTTTCTCCAATATTATATTACACTATCTAATGCGTTAACTAAAAGTATTGTAATAGGATTATTTTCGAAGCTATCTCTGTACTTCAGAACACAATAATGTACACTGAGAGAAAAATGTATAATGTTTGGAACTATAATGACATAATAAATGATTAATAGTTAGGAATATCATTTTTATAGTAAGTGTTACTATTTATGTTGTCACAATTACGATATAAGCATAGTATAAGTGACTCATGTAAAATTTTTACCAATAATTATAATCATTTGAAGTAAAAATATAGTAAGATAGAATATATGAAATGGATAAGAGAAATTAACCATTTTATATAGTCAATACAATTGGAATATTTGGCAATTATTGGTATAGGTAACTATATTTTTAGCATGCTTTACTATACACATGGTAATAATAACAAAGTAAATATGATGACTATAAATTTCTGTTCACTCTGCTATATTTTGCATGTTTAAATAAACTATAAAAATATGTTTGAGGCCAAAACTCACTATAAAATATAGTGAGATTATTGTTATTTCAACTATTTTTTTCTCTCAGTGTAAAAGCTTTAGACTCTTGACCAAGCTTGAAGATATTGAGATGCTAATTATCAATTAAGAGAAGCGTATTTATCGCAAAAATATAAGAAATATCGTTTAACTTTATACTCTACAGTTTCAAGATTGCTCCCAGGAAAATTGTTTTTGACAACTTGAGCAGTATCCAATTAAATCGTAATGAAGTATCCCCGTAAAAGCGACAGTACTGTCTTGAATTTCCGGAGTTATTAGCTTGTGGACAACCGTACTTCCGTTTTGCCGAGACATTTTCATTAACAATGTACATCAAAGGCATTTCCAGTCTTTTCACGAATACTGGCAATGTGCTTAGATACTGAAAATGTACTTACTGTATGGATAAAGAACAAATGTTGTTGCTCGTACGTTATGTAATATATAATAGTATACATTATGAGGTATGAATTTTAAATAATCAACTCATATTTTCTATTCAACATATAAAGATGAAAGAGAAGACAAACAGAGTTAAATAATGTTCAAAGAAATATCCCTCATCTTGCGTAAAGAGGAAAAAACGCTAAAAAAATGGATGTTTTAAAAATTAATTCTAGCGATTATGCACTATTATAGGGAACCAATATTTATGCACATTTTTCCTTGTGCCCGATATATAACACAGATATAGATATTGCCAATCGCAAAATGTAATGTTTCAAAAGTGTGAAATCAACCGCGTAAATACGCGGCCATAAATAAAAAGTATATTCAATTCAAAAGTATTTTATATTGATGGTTTTTTTAACAACTCGGCAATAAATGTCGATATCATCGAATTGTACTGCCGCACTGCAAGCATTGTACCTATTTTTTTGTTTCATTTTTATTATGTATAAAACACTTTTCAACCACCTACATTTTATACCATGTGTAAATTTTAATAAAGAATTCTCCCCAATGTTTATTATGAGCTACTTTTGTAGCACAAATTATGCAAGCTTTTTCCTTTATTTCGGTATTGCGCAAGCTTTAATTCGCAGTTCAATGCTGTGAGTCCGTTTAAATAGAAAATAGCGTGAAGATTCATCTCAACGAATCTGGAAACTCCAGCAGCTGTTATTTACATGTTTTGTAATTCTGAATCGATGACCTACGGAGCGATAATGTAATTATTTGATAGAATGAAATAATCCAATCTCTGTCTCGGGACATCGACTCGATGGGGATCGTTGTTTTTTGCGAAATAAAGAGTACTGTTATTTGCGTTAAATAAGTAATATGATCACAAATTATACACGTAATTGTTCTCTGGTACATAATAACGTATTTGCGGCATAAATATCATATTACTGGCAACTAAATAAAAAGAAAGCATTAAAATAATACGACGCTACAAAATAGCCCCCATTAAACAAAACAGGATTACAAAACGACGATAATTTCACTAGCACTGTTTATTAGAACACATTGAGTTCTGTTATTCACTTTCCCGTGCTCCGTGGAAAACAATTGGCAAAAGCTAGTCTTCTCGATATTACTGTCGTCAATCGATCGAGAAATGGGAAAACAACGAGAAAAGAAAAAGAAACTGACATTGATCATCTGTGGAGGGGTGACAAGGTTTGCGAGGACTAAAACTGATGGTGAAAGTTGGAGATGTAATAATATAGAAACCATCCCGAGAATGATTCATACCTTGTCTTTCTCGAATTTCATCGAAATATTGTCCAGATCACAATTACAGATAGTCCCCAAGGCTTATACCCTAAGAAATAAAAAAGTTTACTATTCAACGTATTATGTACTTGCGAAAATAAGGAAAACCGACATTTCTTATTTTCCAAAGATTCACAAAGGCATAGCTACACGACAAGAAGTTAAAAATAAATTAATATGAGCATATGTTCAATTATAATTTATATTGTGATGATTGAATAAGTAAATTTCTATCTTTGTTTTTTTTAAGTTTCCATTTCTTTGTGCATATATTCATTTTCATAATAGTTATATAATTATTATATTACAAGTTATTTATTGAAACGCACAAGGCTCGTAGACTATATAATAGATATCCAAATAGAGATTATAATGACACCTCGATACAATTTTTTTTAACAACGCAATTGTATAATTAAACATTTACTTGCATTACATAAAGAATTGTTTCATCATACTTTCTTGCGTCTTTTTTCATACAGAATTAATAGCTTTCTTGGCTTATACGTCGTCCTATATATATATCACTTACGACAGGAAATTTAATACAGAAAAGAATACGTTTTAAATCCTTGTTTTTTTTTCTCAAGAACGACCAAAAAGTTAAAAATGGATATCATTTGTGTCACGTCAGAAAAATAAGAAAGGACTGATTGAAATGTATCGGAAACAATTGGTATACGAGAAACGATTTCTATTCCACGTCGAAGTTGTTTTCTCATCACAAATAACTGTTAACCCTGAGACAATAGGACTATTCTTTATCACGATTGGGATGTCGTCCGACGAATTTCCAGATGTCGCATCGACTAACAGAAAGTCATCGCATATACATTGATCGAGACGGTTAAACATTTATGCATGAACTTCGTCCGATCTTTTTCCATATCAAGAATGCTTTTTGTAAATAGAATATTTTAGATGAAAATATATTTCGTACAAAATCGTATAGTCGAGATATCTCCTGCAAATTTTGCAGAGTTACAATAAAACATTGAAGCTATAATAAGGTGCTTTATAAAATACTTCCGGGAGGAATATCAGAACGAAAGGAACAAAGTACAATTGTCTAATAGAATCTTTTACTTTCTTAAAAATGATACTCCATGTACTTTCAAATTTTGTTTATAACAAAGCTGCTCTTTAAGAGAGTACCATCTTCAATCTACAATAATTCAATAATATTATTACGCTGTACGTGACAATTTATTTATGCGTTACATAACATCGTTCAATTGTATCATGTTAAATTTAGAAAATATAATAACTCCTATCAGCAAATTGTATTTTGAGCCTCTCACATTTTTTAGATGTATTTCACGAAGTGTATTAGTGCATCTCCAACTTTTCTCACTCTAATCTAGAGTTACGTATGTAAAATTTCCCGCAGTTATATATTACAATTAGAAATATATGCTTATCAATCCGTATTGTTTTGTTACGGTATGTATAATATCAATAACGTTCAATTTAGCACAACTGAGAATGGTTAATGATTTATTTGAGATATATAACAATAATGCACGCAGGAGCCCCGACGCTAATATTGATACAAACGGAATTCACGCACCGTGAAATAATGGTTTCCCTTGGGCATTTAAACCCATTTAAATAATTATCATTGCACAATGGCTACTTCGTTAAATATCCCATTTGCGGGCAAAGCTATATTTCAGATTTAAGGCTGGCTTTCTCACATACACCAAGTGAACAAAACAACATAACATTATAAGACGTAAAACAATATACGTCTGGAAGCTTTAACTCCAGAATTTCTTCGAATCGATAAAAAAATTCGTGATTGGAAATAAAATACACTAGAATCATACAAATCCGTATGGAGGCTTTTAATGCGATACTATTAGAAAAAGGCACGCTCTCGCTAATGTAAAACACGCCCTCCGCGCTCAACTCGGCGTAATAGCTTTCCAGTGTTAGGTATATAATATGCATGAGGCCACAGAAGACCTCAAGGAGAAACGGAAACGAAGTAACAAGGTCAAAAAAGGCGAATAAGCAATCGAAAAGAGAAAAAAGAAGCCAGATATTCAAACTTTTCAGAATCAATGTAATTCAAAATCAATGAGTTTATATTTAGATGCTGAGAACATAAAATAGTAATCTCTATGGAAGATAAGAGTTGGACATCTTTTCTATATTAAAAGAATTATATTGTTATCTTTTTTAGAACTATTTCAGTATGAAAGAACAGTTTTGGATGTACTTCATAAATGAAAAAGAATATTTTGCCAAAAATATTTATAAAAGAATCGAGAATCATATCTCAAAGATAAACATTAGCATCCGAATTTACAAAATCCTCTCAAATAAATCCATCATTTAATCATATCCTATCAAATAATAATAAAATATATTAAAATTGTAATAGATTCAATAAAAAAGGTTCTATAAAATAAGAAAAGATTCTATGATAGAAACTTTATATAACTGGCAAAATTATTGATTTTTTTCTCTGCCTTGTTTCATAAACGAGTTCTCTGCCTTCTTACGAGGAATTTTGCGTTGGTCACTGTAACCCCCTATCCACTTTAGCCCCTATCGCTCTTTAGAAATTACTATGGAAACGCGATCTAAGGCAGTATTCCATCGTGTCTATGTATAACGGGGAAAATTGAATTCATCGAAATTATACCAGTTTCTGTTCGGACCGACTTTGATGAAACGACGAGTTTCGAACGGAAATACGAAGCGCACGTTTTCAATCGAACACGAATTGCTACGCGCTGCTATCTGCGCTCATTGTAAGCCTCACACGTTCGAAGAGGAGACGTGCGAATATCTTTAGAGGTTTCTAAGGGACGAAAAGCTCAACACGGCATATATTAACAACAGGAATTAACGCCGGGATGCTGTTACAAATTGTTTCACATATGCAAAACGATTCTCGCTGTCACATGTGTTAGGAGATATTGCGCAATGCCTGCACTTTGCAACAGAGAATAATAAGGAGGAAGATTCATCACTGGGTTCCATTAAACACGACCGCAGTATATAATGCTACTATAACGCAAGAAAATATACTTCTAGAAATTTTAATGGTGCGGGATTATAAAATATTTCTTTTTTTCTCTCTTCTTAAACATTAGAATCTGCGAAGAAATGGTTTTAAAAACAATTATTTATATTTTTGTGTGCATAAATAGTAATAAATAAATATTCGATTTTTTAATCCAATTATTCTAAAAATATGTAAATTTAGGATTTCTATGCTCTTTCCTCTATACATTTTCGCGACTTATCTATCCATTTAGAGTGTTTAATGTTAAATGCTATTTAATCTCATATTTTATATATTTAACATGAGAATTGCGTATTAACGTGAGATATGTATCAGAGAACATTTAGTACCAAATCTGTGATGACAATATGGAACTGGAGTACATTCATGAAACATTTCCCCTATCTATAACCGCACTATTTTCGTATGTCATCTCCATGCCTTTAAAGCGCCCCAATTTTCGGGTAAATTACTCGAATTAATTAACTAAACATACCAATCAAATGAGCATCACTTCCACCGAACCGATTGCTCCGATTTACTAACGCAAATCCGCATTTGTAGGTGCTAATTACGTTCGCTATTCAAAGACACCGAAGCGTACGTGGATTCCATTCGTGAAAGCGTCGTTCTATTAACACGAGACAAACGACGAATGCAGTTGCCAGAAAAAGCAATCCTCGCTGATACGGAGATTGCATCGCTACGTCAAAGCTGAGTTGGGAATCACCATATCGCTGCAACCGGAAGCTGATACCGATGGACTCACCGATGACAGGAGGCAAATCCGAGTAAAGAGCGAGGCACTTTGGCGAGCTGAGTCGCTGGTCGCGCTTTAACGAGGATCACGAGTAAAAGAACCGATAAAAGAGAATACGTAAAAGTAGTAACTAAAAAGAAGAAAGATGAAGGATCCTATACTAACGCGAGACAATCAGGAATGGATTTTCTTCTACTTGGTATATATTGACATTTTAATGGTTCTTATTGTTGCCTCGGATTCCTCCCTACCACCCACACGAAATTTAAACTGTTTCCTTTGCTGGGTAATTATGTAGAATAAGGCCTTTTCCCAATTTTGATTTTTTTTGCAATATGTAACCTACCAATTTTTTTACCTATTTTTTTCGACGTGGCTTTCCGGATCTTCCAACGTTACAAATATATGGTGGCCACACACACACACACACACACACACACACA
>NJRP01000221.1:105449-123488 GCA_003063835.1 Aphaenogaster floridana | reverse complement strand
CACACACACACACACACACACACACACACACACACACACACACACCGGGCGGGTGCAAGGGGGGCCGAAGGCCCCCCCGCACCCATACCGATAGTAGGGAGGGCGGACTTTGCTTTACGTGGATACAACTTTTGCGAGGTCTACCCACCCTACTACCGGTGTGGGTGCGGGGGGGCCGAAGGCCCTCCTTGCATCCGCCCGGTGTGTGTGTATGTGTGTGTGTGTGTGTGTGTGTGTGTGTGTGTGTGTGTGTGTGTGTGTGTGTGCGTGTGTGTATTTGTAACGTTTGAAGATCCGGAAAGCCACGTCGAAAAAAATAGGTAAAAAAATAGGTAGGTTAGGTTACATATTTTTCGATCTCCCCCGATTGATTATCACTGTCGGAGTCACAACAAAGTTTTTTAGCCAGAAAGTTGCAAAAAAAAATCAAAATTGGGAAAAGGCCTTATTCTACATAATTACCCTTTGCTGTATCGCAGAATCATATAACGCCGCAATTCGATTGTACAAGTATCGCGGCTTAATACATTGCGATTTGATAAGATTAAAGCGAATCTTCCAAAGTGTGACGATTCTTCGTTCCAATATTGTCTAAATATTCTTCTTTTGCAGAGGAAAAATATATTTGAAAATAAAAATATTGTGAAAAGAAAAATCGCAAAGGGGAATAAGAATAAGATTATTTGTATAGCTTCTTTTTACAGCATTGTTCGCGATAAATGCAATTTACTCAATATATTACAATTTTTAAATAAAAAAATATAAACCAAATATATTCTTATATTTATATATATTCTTATATTTTTTAATATAAGAATGTATGGAATTATATAAATGAGTCTTAAATCACGATGACAAATAATTTAATTTACGTTTTTTTCGCATAGGTCTACTTCAGAAAGAGATTTAAATTAAGATTAAATCTTCATTTGGCTTATAAATTACCATGTCCAAGATTCCTGGATCATTTCTAAAGCGACCCAACTCTATTGCCGCTTTCGTCGCAAAGATGCAAAGAATTGCTTTGACGGACGAGAAAGGACAGCAGAGGAGGAGAGAGAGACAGAAAGAAACAGAATGAAAGGGAGGAAGACATAGAAGGGGACTAGAATGGAGAACTGGACGCAGGCGCAAAAGCTACCCCATTCCAGTATACGAGGCATCGCGACGCCTTTTCGCTTCATTCGGCGTCCGGACGTCAACTTACCACATATGTGAGACTGTGCGACGCACCTCGCATTTCTAGCTAATTTGAAACAGCTGTGTTGTTCGCGATAGAATCGCTAGCGAAGCGAGAAAATCGCGGAACGATCGGTGCGAGTGTGATAAATATCACGAAGAATTAAGATAAGCTATATAAAGGGAGATAAGCGCGACATAAATGTAAAACGAGCGATCTCACATTAACGCCCGAAATAATTTTAGCCGGCGGCATTTCCGTGATCAAGAGCTCGTCTAGTGATCGGTTAAGTGGGGGCAGTAATTCGATCTGCAAGCGGCGAGGGAAGTGGAAAATTGAAAGCGGAATGTTTGTGCATCTCTTCGTCCGGATTGACGATAATGCTCGTTTCGTGCTCGAACGGTTATTACGCTGTGCGTAGAAAAGTGTTCCTATGGCACTTGAGGATCATTCGCACTACACCAGGGTGCGGCAACGATTAGTGACTGAAGCGTCCTTTCTACACGTGTCAGCGACCGTACGTGTCACATGACGCTGTGATCCTGCACGCGACATAAAAATTCGATTCGCTCGAAAAGTCGCGATTCCTCGAACCATCGTGGGAATTTGGGCTCCTGCTCGGCTGATTTTAGAAAAATTAATTAATTGGCATTCCCCTTAATCGTAATCCTGTCTACTAATTAATACTACTTGATATTGACATTAGTTACTTGAATAATCTAAACCTCTATCAAGAAATCTATTATCTTTATTATACAAAAAAGAAATATATAATCTGAACATTTGTCGTATAAAAGTTTAAGTTGTTAGTGCGGAGTCAATGTATCTTTTAAACTCTGAAACAAGCTCCAAAATGTGAAATATAAAAATTCAAGCCAATTGATTACACTCACACTGAACGCTACGTTTGGAAACGCGTCAAATCGTCACACAATAACAATAATAATAATGAAAGTTTTATTACTATTATATTTCAGCATTTCATCATGCTCCCTTTGACAACGTAAAAGTTTGACCAGAACACACTCGACTATGATCGTTCGAGTTAAATCGAGAGAGAGGATCTTCAAACGCGTAGTAACTTTATCCTTCCCTCCATCTCCGCGCGTGTACGAGAACAAATTGTCTCAAAGTTATCGTTGCGATTTCCAGTTTAAAGAATGTAGAAAAATTATCACATTCTCTCGGTGCCGAATCAGTGAACGGCGGCTTTCGCCTTCTGATCGAACTTAGTCAATGAAAATTTTAAAGTGAATCAAAGATGTGATGTATAAGTATAGGCGTCGAAGTGATTCGATTATTCCAATCACATCACCCCGAAGTGACATCGAAATGACGAAAACGTTTTTCCGTTTGCAATGAAATATACCGGTTATAAATTTTCTCTACTATAGAAATCGTTAAGAATCGGTAACAATTAACACTATTAAATAAAGAACAATCATTGTTATATAAAACTGTAACCTATGTTATATAACTATGTGTGATAATTGTCTTCATTAATCTAACAGTGATAACTTTTAATCATAATTGTAATTTTAATCCGGTCGTCATCAGTATTGAAATACATATGTGTAAGTCATCATCGACAGCTATAATAAACGACAAGTAATATAATTGTCGTATTAATGTAATTTCATGTGATAGTGATTACGATAAATCGCCATTCTTTATCAGAAACTTTAATTCTAATTAACTCCGATTCATGATATTCCATTTGTGTAACGTTCTTCGTTAAAAAGACAGCAAGGACACTATTGTCATAGACGGTAAGATTCCGAAAGGAATCGGAACTCGAAAGTGCGTGAAAGAAGAAGAATGCATTGATCTTTCGTATCCCATGGTGGAAGTGCATTTTGCTCGTTCGCAGAACCATCTCACTTCGCCAGGATGGATGACAGCTTGAACTTCACGTTGGCGAACTCCACGTCTACAGAACTCACGAATACGGGCTACGAGTGCGGCGCGCGCTTGGAATCCTTCTACAATTGGTATGCTCAGATACACGGCTGGGTTAGTCTGTTGGTATGCATATTCGGCTCGATCGCCAATGTACTCAATATTGCCGTGCTGACGCGTCGCGAGATGCAATCATCCACTAATATGATTCTCACCGGTCTCGCCGTGGCTGATCTCCTCGTGATGATCGAGTACATTCCCTATGCGATCCATATGTACCTCTATCAACGATCCCGCAGAGATACTTTTACCTACGGTTGGAGCAGCTTCGTGCTGTTCCATTCAAATTTCGCTCAGGTGTGTCATACGATCTCGATCTTCCTGACAGTGACTCTAGCGGTTTGGAGGTACATCGCGGTAGCACATCCGCAAAGGAATCGCGAGTGGTGTAGCAACAAGCGGACCTTCCTAATGATCGCCTTCGCTTACGTGTCTTGCCCGATACTTTGCATACCACTTTACATCACCACCGAAGTGAGACCGCAAGTGGAAATGTTAGACGAACGGGGGATGAGCGTGAATCAAACAAAACTCCAGACAGACAACAGCACAGTCGCGTCTCTCCAAGGCATGACTAACACTACGCTATACTTCGTGAAACTCACTCCAATGAGCAATATTCTCAAAAACATCAACGTCTGGATCTACAGTGTGGTGATCAAGCTAATACCGTGCATGGCATTGACGGTATTAAGTATCAAGCTGGTTAAAGTATTGTTGGAGGCGAAACAGAGACGGAAGAAACTCACTACGAAAAACACCGCGATCAAAATGGGCAACGGCAAGGAGCACACATGTGAGAAACCTAAGAAGAGGAGAAAGGGCAACGATAAAGAAAGACAGACTGACAGGACTACGATGATGTTGTTGGCGGTGCTCTTGCTATTCCTTGTCACAGAAATGCCGCAAGGCATTTTAGGATTACTCAGCGTTATATTGGGTCAGAGTTTCTTCAATACGTGCTACGTAATGTTGGGTAAGTTCAAAATGTATCGACTTTAACTACAAATAAATACTTAATTGTAGTTGTTTCGGAAAAGTAGCTAGGGTACAATCTAAAATTCTTCTAAATTTTTCTTTTATTTCTTAGTCTGATTTATATGCAGTCGAGTGCTTACATTCAACAGTTTAATTTCTATGCAATACTTAAAGAGCATCTCCCTTCGTTTACATAATCAATTTCATGATTCAATTACTTTCAAATGCTCGAAAAGAACAAAAGCAGTGGATGATTTATGCACTGTAATATATAAGTCACATTCGCGCGTTATATATTCGTTATACATATCGCGAGGACTGAGATTTAATTAATAAATTCTAATGTAATTTAACAGATAAATATTTGATCACTACTAGTGTGATAGTGACAAATATGCAAGAATTAAATTCTGAGTGATAACGATGATAGTATGCTATTATTCATTTTATATGCCATATCTAAGATATGGATATATATAACTTCATTTCCATTATTCTCAATTTTAATAAAGGTTTTTATATACGAGGGTCATTTAAAAGTTTACGACTTGACATAAGATGTCAGTGCTATGTGTAAAATTTTTACTGCATTGTAATGTCATATCTGTTAATGAATAACGTGAAATATCAAGTCTAAAATTAAAATTTAAGAAAATTTTATTAAAAAATTGAGATATTTTCAAAAAAGTATAGTCTTCTATTATCAAGTTCAAGTCACGAACTTGTCAAATAATCCTTGTAGTTTAGCAGTAAAACGCATAGGAGTGATTTTAATGAGATTAGATAATAAACAACATCTGTGCTATCACGATCATTAATACGTTACATAACTCTATTATATCGCTTTACAGTATTATTTCCAGATAAAAGCTTTAATGACTGCTAGCGTAATTCACCCGCAGGCCCATTAACTGCCATTATTCACCACATTATACATCTCTATTAAAAGTATATTACAAAAAAGATGTTATTCAATTCGATAAAAATTAATATTAAATCATGAGCTAGTGAAAAAATTGCGATGGCAGAAAATCCAGCTGATAAAAATTGAGTCCGTGCGATTCAAGAACAAAAAGATGATTTAAATTCAAGTCAGGAAGACTCGCACGAATCTCGAGTATTTGCTGTGAATTTCATGAATTTGTCTATAAGACGTCTCGTTTGTGGGAGCAGCGTAAATAGAAAAACACGCTGCCGCACTCGACATTAACGATAAAGCATATAAAACTTCTATCGTAAAAGTTCTTCAAAAGTAAGAGGGCGGTCATAGCACGAAATATGACAGTCCAATAGTTTGTGTAAAGAAGTTTTAATAAGTGCGATCTCCGTCAAATACATAACTGCTATAGCAATATTTCACGCGCAGAGTGAAAAATCGTTAATGTTCTTCCGTTAATTGCTATAATACTTGAAAATTGTATGACATTTAAAAAAACTAAAAAATTGCCAAGACAGAGTATAGCGAGTCCAAGATTTATTTTAATATTTCACATTTATTGCAAATTAATGTAAGATCAAGTATTATTTTATTACTTGTTGATTAACTTAATAACAATTAAGAATTGTTGATTAACCCTCATAATAAGAAATTTCTTAGAAAAGCAATTTTCTATAAAAGAGAAAAATTCTATCTAAATTATAACGGTTACTCTGACGAAAGATCATACGGTTCATAATTGATGTGCTCGATATTACGATGTCTCATGCGTGAAATATGAAATTGAGGCGGAAACGGTGTTACGCAGATCAAATTATGCATTTTCACGAACATTAAATATGTTTACTTTACGTCACTGACATTTTCATCGTCATGTTTAATCTGCATTTTACATCATCATATATTATACGACGCTCTGAAATTGTTACGAGATGTGAGTGGTTGAAAGCATAGCAAATACTTTCAAAAACAGCATATCAATATATTATGTCAATTATAACTCATTATCAAAACTGTACTTTTACCGTATTTTATAACGCAATATTTCATCATATATCATACTACATCATTTTTATATAAAAGTGGCTTATAATAATGTATTTTGAAATTATCATCATTGGATTACAAGTGTGTGATCGTGATTTATTAAATTTACTATGCTAGAATTTATTGAAATATTTTGTTTTACATAAAAAGATAAAAGAACAGAAATGCTGATGTACTAATGTTGATTCCTTTCACAACGCAACAAATACAAAAAAAATCAATATCTCCCTTTTTTATCATGCACATAGTCATATCATGAAATTATACTATCGAAGGCAGGAAGAGTGTCGCGCAGAATGCTGTATACGACAAATCTTCTCCGCTATATAATCCAAATGCGACATAATAAGGTCTTTTTGCCTCATCGGAATATTGGATCGGGAAAAAGGACCAAACACTCTTCGCTGTCGAAACTTCGCAAATATTTTATGTTATATGAAATTCCGTACGTCTGAATCTCTTAAAGCTCGGATTCTTCGCTGATGTGTTCGTACATCGTACATCAAATCAATCTGTCAGCTACTTTAAAAAATGGAAGAATAACATTTCTTTCATATCCCGAAGGAAACTGCAGTAACTGAAGGTAACTAAGAGTAACTCATTTTCTCGTCTCATTACATTGTTCTCTTTTAATTTCACGATCCAATTATCAAGAACACGAATACTTTTGTAAAATAATTTAAATACTTTTGTAAAATAATTATATAGATAAAGGGATATGTATAAGTGATACTTCGATTTAAAGCCTTTATGATTTAAAGCCTTGTGCGATTTATGAATATCTTAGGATCAAACTTTCCCATTTTCTCCCTGTTAGCAAAAAATAAATTGGGGATCTGCGGTAGAACACAAATCACATTGAACGAGACGTCAGATAAAAATATAAATCTTCATTAATTTTACCAAAAAGATATTTTGTATTTGATCATAAATTTATCATTATTTCCATGAATCATAATTGTTTATATAAAAAATATAATTATTCTTACGCGATATTATTATCTAAGATTAAAAAGCACCCAAATAATTTTATTAATTTAAAAATGTCCATATCTTGGATATGGAAGAACTAATTATACATTTTAGAACATACAATAATCTAAGTATTAATACAAGTTAAAACTTTAGAACTTTAAGTTTTTTTAACTATCCAAGGTTTCAAAAATTTTAAGATACATATTTGAGATCGAAAAATTGGAAAATATAAAAGTTCAGATTTTCAAATATTTAAACATCAAAAAGAATTTCGAACATATCTCACAATTGTGAATCCTGCGAACGACAGGCGGTTTCATACACATTTTCAGTTAGATTTACCTGTTCTGTTTTTGATACGCAATAGTATAATCTAATAGTATAATCCTGTTTGTGTTTTCTCTCTATCTTCGATTGGCATATTTTAATTAACACGTGTACTTGCACCGATGTTGTAATCGTATACAAATGTAATCTTCTTGTATGGCGAAAGCAAAGGCCAACAAGCACCGTGTATGTACGATATATCGATACATGCACCAACACGAGCTATTCACTCCTCAATTTAACCGCAGGGTTTCATGCAAAATACAAATTCTTCTCTTTGCCCAAAATACAAATTCTTCTTTTCTAACGCCGACGATTATACGGATACAAAGCTATTAATAAAATGTCAATAATAGAATTTCAGATCTTTTCAAACGTTTTCTTCTGTAATTTGTTTTTGTATCTTCCAACGATTACTGATTTACGATTGGTCATGAGTTGATAAATTCGCATCTCATTTAAAGTTTATTATAAGTTTCTCTATGTTTCCGAAAAAAGAAAAAAACAAGTAATTGACCAGTCTGTTTTTCTTTCATTATCTTTACATAAAAGATTGAAAGATATATATATATACTATTATTTCCCCATAAAACAATCAAATTAAACTTTTGTACCCGGAAGCGCTGCAAGTAAGTTTACTGAAACTAATTCCACTGTGGTCTCTGCTCGAATGTGAGCTCACTATCTAGTGAGCGAAAATATATTCCATTTGCAAGTTCATTAGCAAATGGAATATATTTTCTTTGATCGTAATACACGGCATCAGATTCCTATACGTATTAGAATTTTAATACGTACCAATATTATAAGGAAAGTTGACATGAAAATTTCACATCACGTACTACTCAATCTCGTATTGCGAACGAGTAATTTTGAGGAGTCTTTATAGTGCTGTACGTGTGTGTATATCGATACTAGCACGTTTGGCGAAGAAAGAAAATTTGCGCTACATACGATTATATGCATGTATTATTTTATTGCTGAAAATTCTACAAAGAAGATTCAGTATGATTTTATATAGAATTGAAAGAAATATTTTGGTAAGACGCCAAAAAAGAGGCTTGGAATGAATAAGCTATTTGTCGAGAAAATTACTCTCATGATCGGCGAAGAATGTGACATTAATGCGGTAAAATAAAAATTTATGTATGTACAAAACATTAGTTTTCATTTGTTTCACTTGTTTAACATGTACCGATGCTGCGTAGCGACAAGTAAAAAATACAAATGAAAATTCCACGTCAACTTTTGACATTCATACACGACATGCGGCGTCTGTAAAGTCACCTAATAAATTTCACTTGTATGACATTATGACGTGCGTGATAATAACTCGTAACATAATTTCCGTCACTGCATTTGTATGGCGTTTGCTACTGTAACTTTCTCGCACTCATAACGATCGGCCACATGTTATCGGGCGCGCAAAGCACATTACGGCAGTTCGTATTGAATGATACTTCTACTCCTATTAGCACGACATTAACGGGCAGTTCGCGTTTTGATGACAATACAGCGCAAGTTCTTTAACTCCCCTGATTATACTTTGCATCAACAAAGCGCATAATTTAAAAACAACAAATGCTACTGCGCTTGCAGCAACAAATGGGAACGACTTTGCCAACGATCCTGTTATAATAAATGGCGGATAATGTATATGTTGTCCTTCTTACACAACTTGTATTGAAATTACAAAAGCTAATTAACATGAATATTTAATAATGCAAGATTAAAAACCGAGAAAGATAGATATAAAGCTCTCTTGCAAAATAGCGAACTTATTCAAAGTTTTCCAGATCATCTGGTATCTGATATCATCTAACAAAGTCTCGCAACAAAACGAGATTAATTTCTGAATATGGAACTTATAATTTGATCCTGTGATCTAGAGAAAGAGTAAAATTTTAATTTTCAAAAATTTAATACTTTTTATAATATTAGACTACCCACCCTTTTTCCTTGAATCGACTAAAAAGTATTGTAGAAACGACATGAGTCATCTTATAGAAAGATTTCATAGAAATGCAAAGATAATAAATTGCAGTATTATTTCAATAAGGTAGCAGATTATCAAATATGGCAGACGTAAATAGATGATGTCATTTTTAATGAATTTGTGATCTCGATAATGAGCATATGAAAAGTGCATAATTTGACGCAGCGTGATACCATCGGCAGAAAAGTTAGACGCTAACGAGGAAGTTACTGATTCCGCAATAACTCCGAGTGACATAAACGCGACATCACGTCGTGCATTATCTCAGCTACTGGGAATAACGAGTACGACGTAGTATGAAGGATGGACACAAAAGAGAGAGTATGGCTCATGAATAATAACGCTTTCCTCCTCCTACATTCGTCAATAATAAATGACTGACAAAATTATGAGCAAGTCATGTTGGCGGTCGGCTACATGATGCAATCACTTTCATGCTGCGCGTATGAAAATATACGTTCGCATATGCTTTTATACATACATCACGTATATTTAGAATCTTCGATATAATTAGCCTACGTGGAACAATTTAATTCATTTTGTGTGTATCCTCTCTTTCTTCTGATATCTTGTTATGTTACTTAATCTCTTGTTTTTTATCAAAAAGAATCTCGCGCGCATAAAATAATTTATAATAAGATATAATAAGATTATTATACAATTGATTAGATATATTCTTTTCAGATATATTAGACAACTTCATTGTTATTAATGTGATCTGTAACGATATTTTTAATGCAAATGTGGATAATTAAGCTTAAAAAGAAAACGCTATGTGTTGCTAACGATTATAAACTTAAGCAAGTTTTTGATTCATCAATTTTACAAGATTATCTTCAATGTGATGATATGGACATGAACCTTCCATTCATTTATCTCGCGAAACAATCTTGAGACAAATTCACTGTTGTGTAATGCACAATTTCAATTAATGAAACTGTTCGCAGCAGAAGTTAATTAAGAGAACTTCGCTCAAGAAGAGCTTGTTTCGCGAATTCATTCTTGCAGTTTTGCAAACAGTAAGCAGTAAAATTAATCAAAGTGGTACGTTGTATACGTAATAGTACATGTCTTACTAAATTCTGTACAAGACCTCGAAACTTTATGGAAGACCAGTATATAAAAGATTGATGTTACTGTTGTTGAGAAGGGACGATAGAACGTAAAAAGTCTTAACTTTTATACACGACATTTTGCATGGGAATACTAAATCACATCTTAATGTAATTGCATAACAATAAATGTTACTGTAGAAAATGTGAGTAAAGCTAGTAAACTTTTCATCGCCAATCTTCCACTTCCGACTAGCTCTCTGTATTTTTATTTAATCTATTTAGATTTATTAATAAGTAACTATTTCCACACTTCTTGCAACAGCTGCCAACCAAAGATTGCCTAAACTAAATTAGATTGCTTTTCAAGAAAGTTCGACTTTACTAGCAAATAGTCCTCAGCTATTTAGTGAGATTTATGATATTTAATAAGATTATTATACAGGGTGTCCCATGACTCATACATTAAAGACGTGTTATTGAAGTTATTTAGAGTTGAAATTGTTTAATAAACATATGTCCGTAAATGCTTCCTAACAGAACTACAACCATTGAAAGTTGATGTGAATATTTGAAAAAGGAAAGAAAAAAGACATTTAATTTAACTTGTTTATTTACAAATGTATTGCAAATTCTGTTTAAAATTAATAAAGATTAATTAAGAATTAATAAAACAATACCAGACTGACAGAAAATGTTTCAAATATTCACATCAACTTTCAATGGTTGTAGTTCTGTTAAGAAGCATTTACGGACATATGTTTATTAAACAATTTCAACTCTAAATGACTTCAATAACACGCCCTTATGGACCTCGAGTCATAGGACTGTATTTAATGAAACTATTCAGTACATCAAATTTTAATATAACGATCACAAATAGCTGATAGATTGATGTGTTTTCATCCGGGAAGATAATTTTAAGCAATTTCCTCTACAGCATATTTATTTTATATATTTTTATTTATTTTTAAAATAAATAAACGTAATCGGATCACATAGAATGTTGCGCCAAATGGAGCCTACTAGCTTACACACACGTTATCTCTGTATACACCAAAAGTTAAATAATATTACAAAAACGCTTTATAATGGAAAATGGTGCAAATGTAGATTTAATAACGTCACCATTAATAAGGCAAAAATAAGAAATATAAAATACGTTGTAAATTGTGGCATTTATGACATAATTTCACATAAATACATATAGCGACGCAATACATTGCTATTTTATTTAAATATTTAATTCTTCAAACGTTTAAAATTTTAATTCAAAATTTTTAATAACTTTCTATTGCAAATATTACGTGTATATATAAAACAAATTTTAAACACAAAATTAAAAATAAATATTTTTAACTAAAATTATAAGCAAATATTTTTTAAAAAGTATCTAATGAAAATTTGATGTTACTTATCAAACATGTAATACTCAAGACCTGTGTCGCTGAAAGCATATCGATTTTCAACAAATGTCTAAATCGCTCGTGAAACCAAAATCGTAAAACGTTACGCAGTCCTTATATCTTTGTTTAAAGACGATAAAAAATATTTTTCAAGTTTATTAATCGCATATCTATAATTCAGCTTAAGCGATAAAAGCATTAAAATATGTATTATTAATACAAATTTATCTTTTCATAATACTTGTAGAAACATTAATTTTACTCATTCATTTACTATGCTTTTTCTTTTTTATTATTGAATATCTTAGTAAAACAAAGCACATATATATATGAAAGGCATGACTAAATAGTTATCAATGCCCACGCACTCGTATATACAAAATGGTATAAATTCTCCACTTTATACGCTCACAATTATATCTGTCTCTTATACACATCTAGATGTGTATAAGAGTTTATACGCTCACAATTATATTACATAACAACTATTATCTAAACTATTTCCCATCAACCTCGTGCGCACGTCACTAAACTTCAATAAAATATTTTAAATATCAAATATTGTTCTCAAAATTTGTGATTTAATAATAACTATTATATAAAAAGTTACATTCTAACTTTTTCAACCATTCTTTAATTTCAAAAGACTTTAAAAATATCTAATCCGATATTTACCTATCGAAGTATTGTAGTATGATATATGATACCATAATGTTAAAAAGATTAAGATAACAGATGATCCACATTTTTTAGAAGTTTAACAATAAATCCTTTTCTTACTGAAAAAAGGGATTTGTTGATCTCTAACAAAATGTGGATCGCCTGTAAACTATTTTATAGTATTTTGTATATACTATAAAACCATGTTTCAGAAGGAATTTGATATTATTGAGCTCTTAAAAAGACGTGGGTCGTCTACATGCATTTTTTAAAATACTTAATACACATTATAAAACACTTCAATACTAATTTAGCAGATACTAATTTAGACATTTTTAATGTCTCTCATATTCATTTTCTTTAAATCATTTGGAATTGCCTGTATATAAAGATATTTCTTATTACAAATAATCATTACTGAACTATAAATTAAAACAACAATATTTCTTATTCAAAATATTTCGTGAAAATTCATCGATATTCACACGGGACTAGTGAAAAATGATTTGGAAAGGCTCCGTTACTGAGGTTGGCACTTTTCGCACATTCTCTGTATACTGCATTGAAGATTATGCTCATGAAAGAACGGAAAGTTCAAAGCAAAATGTGCAAATGCATAGCATGGCAACGTTTAACAAACGGCTTTTCGAATCCAGCTATAATGAGGCACAAACGTGTCGGACTTTACGCTCGACATTTCACATTCGCACGGTTATCGAAACATCGAATTGGATCTTGAAACGAAAGCAGCCAAACGTGCTAGCGAGAACGAGAGAACGGGGGAGAGAATGAGCAATTTATCTTTCCAGTTCGGTTGATCAGAATCAGAAGAGGGTCTTTCTGATCACAAGAAGAGTGCCCTTATAGATTTAACGCGATGAAGATCGCGTATAGAACTATTACTAAGGATTCTGTTCGTGGTCTTTGTTCTTGCAATTCTACCGTGCTGATTGAGGATCACTCGAAACGCGCTTGCCGAGCGTCTCACGAATCCCATTGAAGGGGGAGAAGACTCATACATCTTGTCTTTCTCTCTACAGGGACAAGAACAGTCGTATGAAATTGTAAGAACGTCAGAACTTGATAAAGAGAGACGAGGAGCACGCTATGAAACGCCATGGTAGTTTCCCGGGAAGTGGCACGCAATCCCATTAAGAGCTCATGGAGCTATCTAATTACATAAAATATAGGATAGTTATCATTTTTTTATTTCAGCCGATTATTAAAACATTTTCCTCTAACACGTTTGAATTGATAAATTGAATGATATGACAAACTCGACGAAAACTACACAACATTATATTCTAGAAAATATCGTACAATCTCATTAAGATGTTACGGAGTAACCTGATTATGCAAGACATGATCATGCTGCTGTTTAACAATTCGATATTAGTTGACTTATTATTAAATTAAATTATTCACTACTTGGGTGAATTTCAATGGAAATATTGAGTTTTACGGAAAATAAAGCAAACGATTTTAACAAAAACAAAATATCTTACATAACAGCATAAGATAAAAAAATACGTTTTACAAATTAAATAAAAAGCATAAAGTAAAGATATGTTCTACAAATAAATTAATCCTTCATTTTATGATAAATAGTTTTTATTGAAATGCGATTATATATCTCAAGACATTCGCTTGTAATCTTTTATCGTTTTTCAAAACGCATATCTACATGATTTGTGCTTATATTATTAAAATGCATACATTTCCCAGCTTAAACGCGACGTAAGCCATAAAAGTAAATGTTTGCTTTTACAAATCGCAAATGTGATGGACATTTCACGTTTCTACTATCTTTCTTATTAAAGGATAAGAACAAACACGAAACAAAGCATTACAAATTTTTGTCTTGCTTCTATTGTGTTTAAAAGTCACGTTTATTGTTTAAATATCTATCATCGAAATACGATAAGAGATTTCAAATGATTGGCTATTTCGGTATAAAAGACTACCTCGGGATTGCAAACAAAGATATATCTATATATTGACGAGTATGTACTCGATGAGAATATCCCCCGTCCTATTTTCTTCTATTTTCACACTTCTAAAAACAACGGCGATGTTACCGACTCTTGCTATGAGAATCCTCCAGGGTATTTACTTAACGTTCGATACTGAGATGCACCGTACTTATCACGCGGCACTAAAATGGAACGGTCAGGACAATGACAAAGGATACAAGTATTGCAAGTGAGGTCTTATTTGATGTGCACTCGTATTAAACTTGCTTCTATTATTCGTATTCCTTTGTGGTTCTCGTTATACTGCAATAACAAGGGCTTTTTGTAAAGTAAACACTGATGTTGCGTCGAATCGTGTGTATAATGTGGAATTGCAAATATGGTTAGATTGTGGCATCGTAATCATAAAATTAAACGTGGCACAAAAGAAGAGAGAAGAGAATAAATTGTCACAAATCATTATTTTTATAATCCTATAAATATTATTTTACATATTGTACTATCTTTACTATATCATTTAAAAATCTGAATTAATCCAATTTGATCAAAGGATCTGTCATCATAAAATGATGCAATAGAAACATAATTTTCAATAAAATTTTATAGTATATATACACATATTATATGTATATATATGTATATGCATATATGGCATTTACTATATTATACCTCACTTTTAAGGTACATACATGTACATGTATATAAAATATGTTGGGCAGGATGTAAATACAATAAAATTTCACATAAAAACCCGCGCTAGTAACCTTATATCGAATACGGTACTTTGGCGTTCACCCTATTCGAAGTACGATATCGCAAAAGTTCCCTATTATTTCCTCCGACAACCATAAAACGGAGCGTTACATGCCGCGTAAAACGTGGATCTGAGCAAACGGCGCACAATTCGCTGGGATTGTTTGCAGCTTGCGGTCGCGCGTTGAAATACACCCGGTTAGCCACGAGGGGTAATTTACACAAACATCGTCGTGTTGGTAGCGCGCTCCGAAAGAGATCGAAAAGCAACGTATTCGCATTCTTGCCGCGCAGCGCGGCGGAAACCGTAGCGACGCGAATAGATTTTTTCGCTTAGAGAGACAAATGGTCGATTTGTCGAACAATGTTATATACAATGGCCGTTGTGTACCGTGCGCAAAGGCCAAACGGCATTACGTGATACACAAACGACTGCAGCGTCACTACAAAAATTATATCGCATCTGCATCAGTACTCTGTACTATTCACTTGATGACAGCGAATAATGCCGATTTGTTTTACGAAAGTAAAGCGTTACGACACATAATGTGGCAAAGAAAAAATCTTTCTTTAATTCTAGAATAATGTGCATACACGGTCTCTGGCTATAAAGTTTTAGGACTATCTCTGCTAAAAATAAAAAAGTCGTTATACCTTAAATATCATCATTTATTTTTCAATATAGATTCCTTCTAACTTCACACAGAGCTTGCCGCACTCCTCCATGCTTGTATAAAGCATTCTGGAAATCCGAAACTGGGATGTTGTTTAATTGTCTTGTAACGTTACTTTGAATCTGCTTCACATCGTCAAACCGGCTTCCTTTTAACTTTAGTTTAAGTTTGGGAAAAAAAAAATAGAATTACCCAAATCGGGAGAATAGGGGGAATGATGAAACACAGTCACGTTTTTAGGCCCAGTTCCACAATCTCCAGTTAACTTAACCAGTCGGTTATTACATTGGAATTGACCAATCGCATTTGTCGTTAAGCAAAATTAACGAATGCGATTGGTCAATTTCAATGGAATAACCGGCCGGTTAAGTTAACTAGAGATTGTACTATTGTAGAACTGAGCCTTAAACGCAAAAAAAGTGACGTACGTATGCGCCGGAGCGTTAGGCTGCGTCTACATGGTTGATATTTTCCGCGTAACGCGTATCGCGTAACCAATCACGGGATCGTTCCAATAGAGCGCTTACAAAGATTCGGTTGAAAAGGTCTCGTGATTGGTTACGCGATACGCGTTACGCGAAAAATATCAGTCCATGTAGACGCAGCTTTAGGGTGCGGTCTTAGTGATATTTTCCGCGTAACGCATATCGTGTAGCCAATCAGAGACGTTCCGCGTTTTCTGTTACGTGATATTCAAATCTCATTGTGCACATGGACACAAAATTTGCGTAATAAATACTCGTGTAACCAATCAACTGTGAGATTTAGCATTTCTATTGGAATGTTTTAACAGAAAAACATCATTGGTTAAACGCGATACGCTGCTGTCGTTTTATGTACCATGTACACCAAGGACATTCAATTCCGCGTAACAAAAAATGCGGAACGTTTATGATTGGTTACGCGATACGCGTTACGCAGAAAACATCAGTCCATGGGACCGCACCCTTACAAGACAATTAAACAGCATCCCAGGACTTCCAGAACGCCTTATACAAGCTGGAGGAGCGCGCCAAGCTCTGTGTGGAATTAGAAGGAATGTATATTGAAAAATAAATGATGATATTGAAGGTATAAGGGAGAATTCACATCTTGGCAGAATAACAGAAAGCAGAAAAGCAGAAGCCAATGAGAAGTGGCACCCAGTTGCTCAGTGCAACTTATTGTTAGTGCAACTCAGTGCAACTGAGTGCTTCTTCTTATTGGCTTCTGCTTTTATGTTTTCTGCTATTCTGCCAAAGTGTGAATCCTCCCTAACGACTTCTTTATTTTTAGCAAAGTTAAGCGGGAAGCACACACTTCTCCATAACGCATAACGCATAATGCATAAGGAAATCAGCCAATTAGAATCTTTTATTTTCATCCCCACTCCTCGTCCCGAGGATTCTGATTGGCTGATTTCCTTATGCATTATGCGTTATGCGTTATGGAGAAGTGTGTGCTCCCCGCCGTAGTCCTAAAACTTTATAGCCAGACCGTGTATTTCTTATTTTTTAACATTAAATTATTGCAGAGATAAAACAAAATAGATTTACACTTGCTCTCTGCAATTTTGCAACTTTGCAAACTTTAAAAATAGATAAAATAATATGATAAACTATATTTGTACAATATGCAAAAACATAAGTATCAAGAAATAAATTCAATAATTAAAAAATATTTTTAAAACACTATATCACTTTGCTATTATTCTAGAATTAAGAAATAAAAAATTATTATTACTGCTATTAAATAAGTTTATTAACCCTATAGAAGTGAAGGTAAAATTAGATTTATCCGTTTAAAGTAAATGCTCTCTCTTTATTATAATAATTTTAATATATATTTGCACGCAAGTTAAAATGTAAAAGTTCAAATATTTACAGTGCATATTAATCTAATAAAGAAATAAATGGACCATGTAAAACATACAAATACTCTTATGAAAAGCGTATTATTTCCAGCTGAAATCCGATTAAATATTATCAATAATCAGAGAAGAGAACTTTGTCATAAAATAAAGTTATAATAACTCCACATCGAAAATAAATATTTCTTTTAGCTTGTATTATTAAGTAATGATCAGTTTTAATATTAAGTCAGTTAAATACTGATATATAAAAGCGATAGGTCACATCCGATA
>NJRP01000221.1:48696-93164 GCA_003063835.1 Aphaenogaster floridana | reverse complement strand
TTAATGTAAAAGTTAGCATACTGTTTTTAGCGACCGGATAGATAACTTTATCATGGAATTATTTGAAAGCTGAGCCATGAAAACGAGCGCAATGATTAACATAATTAACAATGCAATGCGAGATGTAGAATTTGCGTCGCCCAAAGGACAGTCTTGCTTTGCGATTCACATTTATGCAGTTGAATATTTAAAAAAATCTCCTCGATGCAACTTCTTCTTCTTTCACTCAAGTTAAATGCAAATTACATTCACAATTTGCATTTTACTCTTAAAAGATAATAAAAAACCATTTCTCTCCGAAACGCTATTTGTGCTTTTTTTATAAGAAAAATTTTTTGCGGGAGACCTTATTATAATTAAAATATTAATTTTCTAGTATAATCGTGACTCGGTACTATCATATTATTGCTTTTTATTATTAATTATTATTTATATCACTGACATTATCGTAAATTGTTCGAAAACAACAAATTTGTTACACGTATCTTTAATATGCTTTTTATAATTTGCTAATATGTTTTCTATAAATTCGATAACAAATTCCAAAAAATATTGTAATTTATTTTTATATTTAAATGTTAAAATGTTATATTTAACAAATTTCTTATATAATCGCCTTAACTGTTTGGCTTTTTATGCAATTTTATAACAACGTTAAAAACGCAATCACGGAGAATTCCAGGTCTCTTTTTTTGAAACCGTTCTTTCAAAACGATTTTGTGTCTGGAAACGTTTAATGCACATTTCAATTAAAACCTCTTGCTGGACAATAATAAATATCGGACTATTTGATCCATTTTGCAAAAGCGAAGCTTTCAAATCTCGGCGCGTTATTAAAATTCGAAATATCAAACGTCCGTGCGAGAAGTGTGAAAAAAGAGTGGCATCCGTTCTTGATTTCAGAAGCGCGCGGCACACGCGCAATAATCGAATTGTCGCGTTTTCAATCTCGCGCTTGCGTTTATTGCACGTTCAACGCGCTCGATACTCTTATCGATCGCGAGAGACCACAAAAGCGACGGATTACGAAATAAAAAATCTGTGAATTGTGTCACCGCAATAAATTAAAGCTTCCTTAAATCACTCCGTCTGTCCGATAAAGCACTCTTAAACCAAATGGCAGCAATTACTACGCGACTCGGTGAATTGCCGCGATTAATCGCTGACTTCCATTTGTGGCAAAACTTTATCGTCTTGTATAAAATCGCTGTGTAAGTCGCGCGAACGCATAAAGTTTCCCGATGGGGTTGGATTTTTATTTATTTCCGTTCGTTCACAAACGGGTTCGATAAATTGTCGCGGTCGCGGATTTTATCTCCGCAAGCCTTTCCATCTTCCCGACGTAAATTCTGTATTCATTTTCGACTAGCATTGTTAAAAGGCACTGGATTGCTTTTGCGAATATTCTATTCTTTTATTTTCAGGTCCATAATTATTTTAATAATGCCTTATCACTTATTCTGTTATTATATTTTCTAATTATACAATTTTATAACACAACGAAAGTATATTTATTGAGTTTGTAAGAATATATAATCGATATAATTTATTTTTTAATCTATGCTAACTTTTTAGTCTCTATATTTTGTAATAGAGAGAAAGAAGAAAAGAAATCATCTATATAATAATAAAATTAATAATTAAGTATTTTTAATTAACACTGCATATCTAGATATTGAAGCGCAAAAATTTAATACTTGTTTTCATTTTAAAAATTTATAATATTATTAACACATTCGCAGCCGGTGATTTTAGAGCGCGACCTAAAGCTGGATGCCGCGCGTAATTTACAAAAATCTGTAGCTGGATGCCGGAAAGTTCTGGCATTAAAATGAAAATGAAAATGTCAAAAGTGCTTCATAATATCATGCTTGTAACCTTTTTTTTTTTATTTAAAAAAAACAAACGTTACAAATCTAAATAGAAAAAAATTTAAACTTTGTAAATATGGGAATATCAAAATTCAAAAAACTTTTATAAAATTTATTATATTTAAAAAATTAACATTATAATTAACATTATATTTAAAATTAACTTTTAAAATTCAATATATTTTTTTAAAATAATGAAATATTTTTACATTAAATAAATATATATATATAACATAAAATATTTTTACATATTAAAAGTAAAATTTAATATTTGTTTCTTGTATAATAATTTTTAAAATATTTATCTTTATGAAGAAATTCTACAGAATTTGCAAAAGATGTATCAGTTTCCCATTAAATTTGCATACTCTACATCGTTTTTGTGGGCACTTTTTGACTCCTGAACTTTTGATTTTCTCCAAATAGTGTGTTTTCCTATAAATATAAAAGGACATAAAAATTACGTCAGCGGCAACCAGCTACAGATTAAATGATGTAAAATTATGTCAACGGCTGCAAATCTGTTAATTTACTGCACTGTAAATCTGGAAGAAAACGGAAAAAATATTTTTTAAGATTACGAAGAGACAGTTTTATACAAAATTGTGATAAAAATATAAAACTCAAGATTAAATCATGAATCAATAGTTTCAGGCTTTTAGCAAAATTATGTACAATTTTTTAATTCTATTCACAAACTAATTTATTATACAAAATAATTTATTATACAAAATAATTTCTCCATTTCAGTGAAAAAATATATGAATTAAAGAACTATTACATCCAGCAAAATGGTTGAAGCAAATCTTCTTATGAGATAAGTAATGTCCTCGTTTAGTCGAAATAAATTACACGATAAGTATAATATCAAGCTAAACCCTCTTTACGTTGATAATGGAACAGAAACATTACCTTTCTATGCAATCTTGTACTATTAGATAGCTTTAGACGCTGCAAGTAATGTTTCCCTTTCGTGATAGAGATTCATTAAAAAAGAACCAGCAAATATGCTTATTATATAAAAAAGAAATCAGCGCTAATATTGCCCTACGAATGTGTTGCGTGTTGTCTGTAGCGGATAGCAAAATGTTCGTTGATTCCTTCGCGAAGGAAATTGATAAAAAATGACAATTAATAAAGATTGCGATTCGTCGATCGATACATTAAATGGTCTTCGTATCTGAAGTACATTGTAAACTATACTTTTGGAAAATCTATAGATGCGTTATGTTTTCGTTTAAAGAAACATGTTTCGTACTAATTGTAAGAAAGTAACGTTAGGTTGAAAGCCAATTACGAGGATCAATTGGGAGATTCGTGTTTCTCGAAACCTTTTGACAACGTTAACAAAGGCAAGCGCTCTCCCCACTTTCAAAGACGTCGTTGATCTCCCAATATTTCGCTTCACGTTTCTCAAAAGAGAAACTATACCGTGTATAAAACTATATAAGGTGTACATAAATGCAAAACGCGAAATTTTAAAGAAAATGCGGAACAAAGTAAAATATAAATAAGCGAAAATGATAAAGAAAGGAAATTGGTAGAATATTCAGAGGGTGCGTGAATCTTTCTATCTTAAGATAAAGCATGATAAAATATTTGTTAAATGTCTTGTCAAATTGCCCAACCTAACATAAAATTTATTAAACGCAAAAATGTTTAATTTTACTATATACGTAATTTTAATATTTTATTTGATGTAAGCTATATAATCCTTTTGTTCGTTTATATGAAACATAATAATATCGATAATAATATTGTAATTTTATTTCATTAATCAAATTGCTATCAAATTGTTATCATCAATATTATAATAACGGAATATGTATTTCGCTATAAGATTATATAAGATATAATATAAATTGTAAAAGCTAATATTTTTATTATGTTATATAATAGTTGTCTTCACTTGAATATGCCAATTTTTATGTTGTATCTAAAGATAACGATGTGGAAGTGATAAATAATTATTAATCCATTAATTATAAATTACATTTAAGATTAAAAACATATGTACTTTGAAAATGACATGACGTTAAAAAGTAAGAATTACCGAAGATTGACATCTTATCGATATTCTTATACTCGTGCAACGACCATGTGAGTAATAAATTAAAAAATTTATTAATTTTTAATATTCTCTGTAAAATTATAACATATCGAATTTTTAATAAAATTACATTGTTTTCAGGAAGATGACATTACTTCCTTTGTATCGATCACCTTGAAATATTGTATGGATTGATTGCAAACAATAGAAAGCAACAAGCAACGATAAAACTGCTCCAAAAGGATCCTTTCGTTACTTTTTACTAGGAATATTGTATAATCTTCTCACGTTTGATATCAGGACAATATTATACATATTATTATATCAGTGTAAACTTGGTGTTATCTCTCAATATGTTTAAATAATTTCAAGCGCGGGCAAATATCGCTTTTATCGGTTATTTGTTTCCGATTGAGTTTACGAATGACGTTTAATTTTCGCGTGACCTGGTCATTTAAACAACACCGTTGTTTTTATCGATTGTAATATTTAACTAACGACGAAGTAAATTACATCAGGACACGTGTCGTGGTTCATGATGTCTTGTTATTTTAAATCTGTATGCTGCAACAATTGACATGTTGCGTGCATCAGTGCACCTAGATATAACTATTAACAATTTAGTGCATACAAAAATTGAAATATAACACACTTTAAAGCTTTGCATCTTGAATGCTGAGTTTTAGATGTATGAAGTGTCCCAAGTTGCCCGCTCTTATTTTCATTTGAAAATTCTTCTCAAGTTAAAGTTTCGAAGGAAGATTAATTCAATTGAAGTATCTTTTCCCACAACTTTTTAATGCTTAATTTCCGATATCTTTTTTAGTTGATCCACAAATTAAAAATCTATTAAAATAAAATCTGCTTAATATTAAATCAAAGATAAGAAGTTCTATCCATTTTCATCTCTGAAGTTTAATTCGCAAAAATCCCCTAGACTTTTACTTATAGGAAAGAGAGATATTAGTCAAAATCCATTTAAATAAAATAAACAGGAGATTGATAAAAAAATTTGTACGAATCTGTAAGAAAAAATATAAAGAGTCCTATATATACAAATGTGGGAATATTATATACTATCGAAGCATTATATATATAATCAAACATAAGTAATAATAAGTATCGATCTTTATATCGTTAACAAATTAATATTATATATCGAAAGTGTTTTTTATAAACAGTCGTAATACCATATCTGTCTACTTATTTCTTTCTCTATTTTTATTTGAACTTTTGACAAATTAAAACTCAGAATCAGTATCTTTAAATCAAAAGTCACAAGTCCCGTAATTGCTTCGTCGCAACTTGTTCTTTAAATATGCATTTAAACCAAAAAGAGTTGAAACTGATTTCACAGAGTTTAACAGTGTTTAATTAGAAACTTTATACTTGGAAGTGGCTTGAGAGTAATTAAAAGTCTTAACGAATGCTTGATACCGGAAACGCAATTTGGATTAGCTACATCTCGATTCAGCTTCCGAACAAACCATACCGAAACAGCTGTGCAAGCTGTAATTATCTCATATTCTCATATAGGGGAACAATATCAAGGTAAAGCTATACATACAGACGTTGTAAATGCACACTATGCATTACGTGCATTACAGTGTCATTAAAATAAATGAGTTTTTATATTAAAAATGTTATATTACTAGGAAATATTCTATAGAAAATGAAAATATTTATTATAAAAAATCTATTGATTGTTTATCAAATCAGTCACTCAAATTCTAAAAATTCAAGAATTCAAGTATATTCTACGCACAACATATATTTAAAATATAATCTCATTATTATGAAATAAATATTATATATTGATATTGATAAAACTGCGTATAAACAATTAACAATTGATATTTTCTTACGTAATTTGTCTATATATTTATGTGCAGAATATACATAACGTAATTTATCCATACAATTTGTGTGTACAAAGTATTGCGATAATTTAAAATTTTCCAGAATATCATATTTTTTGAATTTACAATTCGCATAATAAAGAATATATATACGAAGTAAGAGAGAATCATACGCATATAATTCATAATGAGATACGTTATACTAGCTTCATAATGAAGCTACTAAAATATGAAAAATACCGTAAAAAACTTTCAAAAGGTTTGAAATTTGCAGCATAAAATATAAAGACACGGATTTATTAAACTCATGACTGTCCCATGTGAGTAGAAAATATATTTATCTATTCCCGCGTCATTTGTAATTCATAATTTTATTAAAATCATATTATGTTATCTATAGGTCATTCGAGGTTTTCTTTGAGGGAATGTAAAAAAGACCGTAACGACAATTTAAACACGAAATGCAACCCCGTATATTAAATGCTTTTGACAATCGATACCCACAAACGAATCTTTCTAAATTCATATGCATGCGGCTGTTGTTTACGGTAGCTTTATACGATAGCTCCACTCTCTGTTAAAGGGTTTTAATAATTTTATGCACATTCCTTTATCATAAGTTTTGCACACTGATATTAAGATACGCGGGTGTTTCAAGCATCCATTCCTTCCGTTTGGCCATGGGTAGTCCAAATCTAAAAACGATATTTTTATATCAACGTCGATAATGTTCAAGTTATAAGCTATGGAAATTAAAATATCCTTCTCTTTCGTAACCATAAGCCTTATATTCCGCTTACTTCTAAATACATTTCACTTTAACGGAAACTAAGGCTCATTTAACGAGATATTTAACACTGATAATTAACAGGCTGCGAAGAAGCATGTCCAACTTCAAATTCTGATTCACCACGGAATTTTCAGCTACGAAAATGAGACATTCTAAGTAGTGAATGCTTTATTCACAATTTATTGGATTCCATAGTACATTGGATTTGAAATGTGACCAAACAAGGCAAATGTCGGCACTGGCTTTACACACAAATGCACTTAGGTATTGTACATCGGCCATCGGATCGCCAATTATCCATTATGTCGAGCCATATTCAGAGAATGCAGGTGCACGAGATACTGACAAACTCGACGTATCCCGATAAATTGCTGCAGGCGATGCATGCGCTCTGAGAAAGCCGCTAACGCCGCAAAAGGGACGAGCACATCTGTTTGCTCATTATTTATAAACGTTGGTACGCTACTATCAAAATAATTCATCATCAAGAATCCATAATCAAGAATGTAAGTCGCAGCTCTATATGCAGCTCTCCGCAGCACAAAATTCATCCCTGCACTACTACATGTCGATTCGATTACAAGCATTAGAGAACAAAATGGGAAAAAAGAGATAATCTCTTCACCCCCGAAACGTCGATAACTGCAAAGTCATCTGTGATGAAAGACTAAGCCAATAAAATTCCGGATTAGCAACGCTATGAAAAGATCAAAAATTATAAAAAATGAAATTTGAATGATAAACGTTGTTGAAGTAGTATAAATATTACTCATTAATTAACTTTATTTGTTCGAATAGAAATTTGATTCGAAGGATCTAGTAACAAATTATTTTATCCTCTTGCATCAAACCATGTTCAACATTTGTATTCCAATTCATGTTTCTAGGAATTCGAATGAACAACGAGTTTAAGTTTAAAGGTGCACGACGTCTTTCGCAGTCGAAAAACTGTGTTGTAAAATTCATACACCTCCGCGTGCACTTAATTTCTCTTATATTTAGCGCACGTTCTTTCCCATCACGCTACACCTGTCGCAATTTTTCGCCACGAGGAGATCTTTGTTAAAGTAATATTTCATAAAATCTTTAGCTTTTGTTATGCAAGGATATAAATTTCACTGTCATAGGTAAAGCGAAGAATAAATGAACGCCGGGTAAACCGGCTTTGTTGTCAACGTTACGCGCTATCCATCATATCCACGAAAGTCGGTTTATTAGCATCGTTATGAAAGGGTTCCAGTCAAATGAATACGTCGAATATATTATAGAAAATTGATAGCTTCTATGGTCGTATTTAGAGAATACGATTGTAATGATAAAAATCTTAGTAAAAAATGATACTCTTTTCTTATGAAGCTCTTAAAAACCGATAAAAGTTATGAAAAATGCCTCAATGATAAAATCTGATGCAAAATACCAGAGAATATATAAAATTATTTAAGGAATATTTAAAAAATATTCCTTATAATATTCCTTATAAATATTTAAAGAATATTATAAAAATGTATTGCGAAAAATTGAACTTAAAAATATGACTTAAAATATCAAAAATGTGTAGAGCTGTTTATCTGAAACAATTCACAAGATTGTAAATATTAGGATACCAATTTGACTTTGTATCTCATTTTTATCTGACAAAAATTTTTTTAATTGATAAAATTGAATAACATTTAGATGATTAATATATAAGTTTAGACAAAATTTCTTTTGTATAATCAAATCTTCAAACATGCATTTGTCAAAAATAATTTAATTCTACTAAATAAATAAATAAGGTTAAAGCTCTCAAGATGTACAATCTCAAATATTAAAAAGTATAAAACAAGGCAAATGAGAGCTAGCGCCGCTGGTAGAACGAAAAAATAATTCACAACTAAATACAATATTAATAAGTTTATAAAATTAACAAACGTTTCGGTCTACAGTTTTGGGCCATCTTCAGTGTGTCCATATAAATTCAATAAATAGTCATAATATAAAACATTGAAACTCAATAAGAGGTAGTGGCAGGTGTCAACGTCGAAACCCGGATGTGACTATTGCCTTTAATCAATAAAATTGAAAACAAGAAATTAAGATGCGTGAATTAAAAAGTGTGTTAGAAACTAGAATGTCGATTAATAAAACAAAGGCTTACCTGACAATCACATCACAAATTTGCAAGACGTTGATATTCATGCCGATAAATTAAGTAACATTGTTAAATCGAAGAGTTACAAAAATCTCGACCGATCTAGCCGAGTGCCAGATGTACAATGAGTAACGAGATATCATCGACATCAAAGTCATATGGTATAAGAAACAAATAATAAATAAATTTGGAAGCAGTATATATGGAAATACCAGTAAATATGAAGTAAATAAAAATAAAAATAAGGTGACATTAATTCTACTAATTTAATTTAATGGTGTAATTCAATTTAATTTTCTGTAAAATAAATTTATACATATATTATTACAAATCCATTTTTATATCAAATATCTTATTTTTAATATTACAATATCTTTTCAAATTGCTCAATTATTTAATTATCAGAGATCAAATTTCATCTCAAGCCAAATTCTAAAACAAAATAATATTATGTTTGCACACTATATTTTCTATTATCGGTAAACTAGTAAACTTATATATCATTCGAAGATAATACGAACATAGTCTACTATTTCGGCTGCGTTCGGGGAGACGCTATTAGCGCTAACAGCGTCGTTCTATCTTTGTCACCTATTGAAAGTTGAACAAGGACAGAGCACGCTTATAGCGCTAAAAGCGTGCTCGCCGAACGCAGCCTTCATAACAATGCATTCTTGCCTATCTTGTCATACACGTGAAGTGTGTTCTCACAATTGTTGTACAATTGTACAAGATCAATTGCATAATATAGATGGTGACAAGTTCGTACAAAGCAATCTTTGCTAAATTGCGTTATAAGAAAAATCAGTTTTAAGGACAAGGAACTGTAGCAGGTAAAGCGCGATAATAACGACCAGTAACAAATAGTGGAAGGTTAAAGAGATTGTATTTTGCAGAATAACACTCAATATGAATGATTCTGACGATGACAGTTCGGACAGTAGCAACGATTTTGCCGGTATCACGCGAAAGGATGAGCTGACAGCGAGTTTCTTTTCAATAAAACCGGTAACAAAGCCTAACCTAGTGGACTCGAAAGACGATAGCGAGGACGAGAGCAGCGATGACGAAAATTTCGCGAGTGTACCCGAGAATAATGGCATCGAATTGTTCTCCGAAGTGGTCAAGAATCTGGAAGCCTCGCAGAAGGCTTATGTCAATGATGAGGAACCCAAGCAGCACTCCTCCAAGGACGATAATATGCAGATCATTAAAGAAGTCAAGACGGGAAAGAAGGGGAAAAATATATCGGACGAGATAAACGCTGTTTTGCTTCAAGGGGAAAGCGGAGCTCATGCGTTCCGCGAGGATGTCGAAGATCCTAGCGATGAGGAAGAGCAGGAAGAGGATGTTAAACGTCCCGAAGATTATACTATACCTAAGGAAGGTGTCAAGATAACTTTGCCAGGCACGAGTATAGTTTTCAAAAAGAAAACAGGCAGCAAGAAAGAGTCGGATCTGGCTGCGCTTCTTCGAAGAAAATTGAAAGCCAATCAGATTATTATAGAAAAAGCAGCTAGACTTTGTTGGTTGGCGTATGGATTTCACTTAAATCATCAAGCAAACGATCCCGAGATAATGACAACGGTGGTATCTCTTGTCTCAACAAAAAATTATCCAAAAGATAGCTTTAATTTGGAATATCTGACAAAATTCACAAAATGGTTTAAAAATATATTTACAATAGAATCTAGTGATAATGAAGTCATTATAGATAAAGAGACATTATTAAAAAGAATCACAGAGAAGAAAATTTACAATTACAGGGAATTAGTAATATTGTATGTGGCAATACTGAGAGGTATTGGCTTACATTGTCGTATAGTAGTGTCTCTCAATCCACCTCTTGTAAAAACTTATAATGAATTACTGCCTAAAACTAACACAACAGAAAAAGATGGTAAAATTAAAGAAGAAACAAAAGAAACAAAAACGAAGACCACATTGTCTAAGAGAAATAAGAAAAAAGTGGATTCAAAGAAAGATCTCAAAAATAATAGTGTAATTCAGAATAACGAAAGTGCACGAATAAACGCTAATATAGAAGCAAAGAAAAAGGCGGCAGAGATTCTTCGTTCAAAGTATTCATACAATAAGAAAAACAAAGACAAGTTAAATAGCAATATATCCGTACAAGATAAGGCTTTTACATCCAAAAATATAGAAACAGCTTCCACAAGTTCAAAAAAAGTAGAATCTGGTCCATCTCCAAGGCGTTTAAGATCTCATAAAGCACAGGATGTTGTATCTACTTCAACCAAACAACAGAACAATACCAAAATTATTTCTGAAAATCAGCCTAAAATGAGGAATTCTAAGAGACAGTCACGAAGTGATGATTTGAGTTCCGAAGAAGAAGAACCGCCCAGCAAATCGAAAAGAAAATACAATAATAAAGATGAAACAACTATTAAATCTAAAGGAAAGAATGAAAACAAAAACCAGGCGTCCACAGATGACGAAGAAACTGATAACAAGTTGAAAAGGAGAGATGTATGGGCCGAAGTATATGTGGAATCTAAAGCAAGTTGGATATGCATAAATGTTATGGATGGAAATGTAGATTGTGTGGCTGAAATATACGTAAGTAACTTGAGAATAGATTAATAGATTTCTATTAATTACAAAACAACTCTTATTATTGCTTTGTCCATGAAGAAGAGATTTTTATAAAATTTATTATGTGATAATATTTCAGAAAAAAGCAAGCAAGCCAGTATTATATGTGATAGCTTATAATTCAGAAAGATTAATAAAAGATGTCACAAGACGCTACTGTCCACAGTGGCTTACTGTCACACGTAAGCAGCGTATTGATGAGAAATGGTGGATTGAGACTTTAAGTTATTGGGAAGAAAGAGAGACGGCCATGTCCAAACAGGAAGATGAATTATTATTGCAAAAGTAATTTCTCTTTTATTCATTTTTTTCTAATCGTATATTTTTAATTTTATCCTACTTATTTGGGGATAACTGTGATACACAATATCAAAAGATAATTGAAATATGATAAAAGACCACTATGTTTTCACAGAGAATTGGAGCAACCATTGCCTAAAACCATTAGCGAATGCAAAGGACATCCATTATACGTTCTCGTCAGGCATTTACTTAAATATGAAGCTTTGTATCCACCAGATTGCGTACCATTAGGACATTTGAAAACGGGTGAAGCTATTTACTCGCGGTATTGCGTACATACACTCCGTTCACGAGAAACCTGGCTAAAGAAGGCTCGAGTAGTTAAACCGAAACAAGAGCCTTATAAGATAACTAAAGCACTTCCGAAATATGATAAGGTAAAATTTTAGTAAAAATAATAAACTTCTTAGAATTTGAATATAGGAAATATATTTAGCCTCATTTTATGAAAATGATTGTACAAAAAATGTATTAACAAAACTTATAGCTTTCAGGTATGAGACTTAAGGACTCTGCATTGGAACTATTTGGAGAATGGCAAACTACAGACTACGATCCCCCAGAGGCTAAAGATGGTATTGTACCCCGTAATGAATATGGAAATGTGGATTTGTTTAAGAAATGTATGCTTCCAAAAGGCACAGTGCATATAAACCGTAAGTATAATATATCTTTTATATCAACAATAGGATATTTCTTTTACATTTTGTCACATTATTTTATATCAAACAAAATGAATAGCAAAATGTAGAAAAATACTAAAAGAATTTCTATTTTATTATGCAAAAGCAGAGGATTGAATGTTGCAGTATTGCAATGCATATATAATGAATGAATCCTTATAGTTCCAGGATTAAATCGCATCGCGCGGAAATTGAACATAGATTGCGCGACTGCTGTAGTGGGTTTCAATTTCGGTTGCATGGGCGCTGTACCAGCCATTGAAGGCTTTGTTGTATGCGCCGAATATGAAGACACGTTACGAGAAGCTTGGGAAACAGAGCAAATTGAGGCAACTAAACGGGCTGCCGAGAAGGCGAAGAAGAAGGTCTACGCCAATTGGAGAAAACTTATTAGGGGTTTACTCATTCGGGAGAAACTATTGCAAAAATACGAGTTTAAAGAGGAATCGAAGACAAACCAACCGAACAAACGTCCAAAATCACAAAAAGGCACCGTAAAGAAATCCAAAGCACAATAGAATACATGTATAAAATAGTGTATACATGTTATTGTTTATATACATGTTTATTTGGAAATAAATACTATAATATTAATATCATAAATATCATCTTGAATGAAGCCGTACTTTGATTGTGTATGCCATAACCTTTGAAATTGATACTTATTGTTTTAAAGCAGGTTTTTTATATATGTAATGTTGTATAAAGCTCTATACCTAATAATATTACTTTGATATTTATTCGTTCAGGTATTGTGTATAATTCATAGCGCTGTGAACTTTTGCGTAAATTAAATTATTTTTGTATAACATAATGCAGCCCACACGTGATGTTTTTCAAACTCCATATATTGTAACGAAGAATGTAATATTATATAAAAGTCTGCATATTTGTATTTACGTTGAATTTTATAATACCATGTTTGTGCAAAAGGAAAATATCCAAATGCTTATTTTCGTCGCTCTATTATTAATGTCATTACTGATATTATTTTATATATTGAAATTTTGTGATATCAATTTATACATTTTACTCATCATTTATTTTCAATCTCATATAATTGTTTTTAATGCATTACAAACTACCTGATGCATTATATATCAATATGATTGGCCAGATGACCCTAGATTTTTCGCAGAACTGAAAAACAATCGAGTTTTATCCTCCCACAACTGAACATCTTTTATTTAAATTTAACATTATTCAAATATCTTTTTGGATCTCTGAATTTTGTTAGATCTCCGCGAAATAAGGCATAACGTATGCGGCGCTGGAAGCACTCGAGTGGCATCCATCTTAGCGTGGATATTAATTTTCATTTTGCTTTTCGTTGAGCGCGCGCAGCGACTTCTCGAAAATTATATTACACGCCGCGACGCTAACGAACTTATAATGACAGGAAAATTATCTAAAATTTCGAATTTTTGCGACCGAAAACCGGGAGTTCATTACGGACGATGTTGCTGCGAAATTCACGCGATGAACTCCTGCCGGCTCGCGGAAATGCAACGATTAGGCTGCCATGTTTGAATCTTTTAGAACGACGCCCTTGAACCTTTTATGTCAACTTCCATCAATGAAGATTAACTTTAATCCCGGCTTAACTCACTCTTTCTAATTCAGAACTAGAAAAAGATAAAGAGTAAGTTAAACCGAGATTAAGGTTAATCTATGTAGATTAACTGATCTAATGTAGATTAACTTTAATCTCGGTTGGGCTTACTCTTTATCTCTTCCTAATTCTTTGAATTCTTAGAATTAAAGTTAATCTACATGAGTGGAAATGGACATTAGCTATCATCCCAAACGCATTTAAGGGATGATTCCTCCTATCGCTAACGGATCCCACACAGCACACAATATTGCGATATCCACTAGATATCCGAGGGATCGCAATATGTCCAATTATATATCTCAATAACCGTAGGATCTCCATGGGATCGCATTATGTCCTATTGGACATCCGGATCACTCTGGGATATCCTCAGTATAAAGTGTGCTGTGTGGGTTTATACCTCGTTCGCTTTTGTTTACGTAACGTCAGCCTTTCCCGCGTATCTCAAATCTTTTTTATTTGACATTTTAGCGGATCTTTGCGCGGAGAGTAAAATCGAGATATATGTCGTGCACTTGCTTGACCGTTGGAGCCAGCCGCGGATACTAATTTCGGCTCTGTTCTTTTACCCGACGACTACTCGGCAATAATTATACCATACGCTTTGAGATTATGGATATTATTTCGACATGGAAAAATTACCTGGATTTTCGAGTGTCTGCGCAACCATCCGGTCCAAAATTCGCAGCTCATTATGAATGATGCGGTTACAATCCGCGGACGCGGCGAACTGCGAATCGCTCGCTTCGTTCGCGCGGAGACAAACGCGGCTAGCGCGCCATATTTTAAAAATGACCGTCTCTCGTAAAAGAGAGACGCGCTAAAAGAAATGCGGCATCTTAACGTAATTTGTCTCTCTCTCTTCCAATTTCCTTTAAATTATCAACAGGCACAACAGGCTATGGTTTACATAAATTTATGAAAATTTATAGTAGATGAATTTATGATAAATCTACAATACGCCTTACTTCGCTTACAAAACAACCAACATCATTGGATACGAAAATAATGGCTTGATGTCAACTTAAAAAATAGAACCTTTTTATATAAATTTTATTACTGTTTTGTACCGGTTAGATTTATGTTATAAATTAATATTTTATTTAAAAAATAATTTATAATATATTTCATATTTAAAGAAGATGCATGATAAATATTTGCTCTTCTGAAAAAAAAATAATAAGTTATTTTAAAATTTATAAAAAGATAAGGATACTAGATATGTATATTGTAAAAGTATCATAAATAGTACCTTAACTTTTAATTTAAAAATTTAAATTATTTAATTAATTGCAAACTAACTGAGGGAAGAGTTTCTTATTTAACAATGTTTAAAGTTTACTATTAGTAACCCATACAGCACAAAATACTAAAAGATGACGAAAAGATGACGAAAAGACGTTTAAGTCATCTTTTTGTCATCTTTTCGTCATCTTTTAGTATTTTGTGCTGTATGGGTAAGTACTATTTAATATTGCACAATTAATTGTTCCTCAAGGAGACAATTTCCTTGAAATTCGCGCGGTTCAATTTAGGAAACGCGATTCGTTTATGTATGTACATACATACAATAAGACCGCGGGGAGGCAAAAGATAACTTATGCAACTTCCATGGAAGTGTGCCAAAGACAGTGTTCCCGAGTAATTGGAGTATTTTTGCTAGATAGGCATGCACTCGCCCTAGGTGGAGCTTCTATTAGCCCGGATCACGAAAACTATCCTGGAAACTGGTTCAGCATGGATTCATGTTTCTTCTAATAACACCGTCGTTCTTTATAGCGAAAGTGTTTTACCACCTGAGTCAACTATTGTTTGAGTTTCAATATTTGCATCTTGATTGCATAATCAAGAATATTACGAGTCAGCAGCGTTCTTTGCACTCGGTCCCGGTCAGTAAAAGTTTAAAACAGGATGAAGGGATCAATTATAAGGTAAAAAGTTTCCTTAACGTAGACGACGTGCTTTTTTACATGAACTTTTGTTTCAAAGTTCATAAAAGAAAATCTTCTCGGCTTCACATAAAATTTTATGCACACAAATTGCATTTAATATAATATTTTTAATTTCTAAGAGATATAGTGTTTTGTGTGTGAGAATTACATATGTTAAACTATTTTAGAATTTATCTGGAAATACTTTCTTTATCTACGGTATCTATCTTATATAATTTATTAATTAAATAAGAGGGAAAATAATATTGCCCTGTGTATATACATATAATGAAAATAAAAAATATAATTAAATTTTTTGCATTCTATTTTGTGTTCATAAAGAGCTTGATTTTAGATTTTAAAAAATTGGATAAGGTGTAGACTCATAATCATTTTTTATACAATACAAAGGATTGATGCTAAAAGACAAAAGAAAAGACTGAGTAAATATTATATGATTGTAATGGCAAATTCAATATCTCGTTGGATCAGAGTATCGAAGGGATAAAATATACAAATTTTACATTAAATTTGGAAAGATAAAAAATAAGTTAACGCAAAATTTCCCTCTTAGATATTACATCAATTTGATAAAATACTTACGCTCCTGAATTAATTTTATTTTATTTTTAAAAATAGGCTCCACATGACTTATATTTTTTCTTGAAATTTTTCCTAAAAGAATAGCAGAATTCCTTGGAATAGAAAAATTCCAAAATTTATGAAAGAATCTGTTAAAGTTAAAATTGTGAATTTCTATAACGCTGTCAGCTCAATCACAGAAGACAACACGTCCCATACGGCACAGAAATTGCAGCAACATTGCAGCAACATTTCGGCAATATTGCAATGTTGCTGCAATGTTACTGCAATGTTGCTGCAATTTCTGTGCTGTATGGGGTGTCACGATAATGAATGTCATTAGAGTTTCTATGCTACTCTACTTTTATAAGATTTAAGTAACACTTGCACTTCGAACTTTACAAGCTTCAACAACATTACACAATATAAGAAAGAACCACACATTCTCCTTCGTATGATGAAAGTTTTTCGTTTTCGCGAGACGCGCGTCAACGATCGATCATCCGCGCGAGATATATGATCTTCGCTTCGCCTGGCGTAACCCGTGCAGAGTTGATCGATCATTAAGCTCGCCTCTCGTTCGTTCCGGTGCACTCGCACGTGTGCATGCATTGCACGGCTCCTGGTACTACGCCACACGGTTTTAGCTGTCCAATTTCATATTCGCACCGACATCAAGCGTAGATACTGCACACATATGCAGACAGTGGCATCAGCACCTTGATGGTGCATTCTCGTTTATAAGACACGCGGGGTGCACGTCTATTTCAGAACGCGAACTTGAACTTAGACTCGTTCGAGCACGGACTCGCGAAGGATGATCAGGAAATTGGCAATTAGGAACGAGCAAAAAGCTCGATTCGTTTCGACCACGAGAACAGCGAGGAAATCAATTTTAAGGATTCTTCGGTTTCCTTGTTATCCCCTATGCATTAGGATTCAACCGGTCGAATCGGTTAATTAAATCTTCGAATCGAACGAAAGGTCGAAAGATGATAATCTGATCGAAATCTTTTAGTTCTCAATATCATATTATACAAGAAATTCTGGATGTACTATCGTAACTGTACGTGATCCGACATTCCTTGAATGATCTTAAATTAAAAATGTTGTGTAAATACGCAGTCTTTGTTTTACATTAAGTTTTTAAAATAAAATTACCATTGTGTAATAGATTTTATATATAAACCAACAGTTTATTGACTCTGCTAATTGTCTTTAAGATGCTAGTGCTCTTCTTGATGTTATTCCTTTATGTTGCTTACAATGCTTTAGATTCCGTCAAATTTTTGAACAATATTTCTAACTAAAATTTTGTACACTAAAAAAATGCTATTGCTTCAATTAAACGTCTATGTCACGGGCTGCCACAAACATAAATAGTTCATTCAATTGTATTATGATTGGACTAAATATTTACATTATTAAAAGAATAATCTAGATATTTGGTCCAATCATAATACAATTGAATGAACTATTTATATTTGTGGCAGCCCGTGACGTAGACATTTAATTGAAGCAACAGCATTTTTTTTCTGCGTATATCTAACAATAAAAATAATTTATCGCATTTTCTAAATCTTTCACATGCGTGTTTAAGTGCGTACATCGCTATTTCAGAACAATATAAGACAATCTAATTATAACTTATAACGGAAATTTTAATGCGAGGAAGGATTAAATACGCGCATTATGCGTTAGTCGTATATGGAGCGGAAGAATCATATAAGGAAATACGCATACGATTCCGGTTAGTTACAAATAGTTTTTCTCGATGAGGTGAAGGTAACTGTTACTTATGATCGAACGGTTTTCTTCTGTGCGTGATAAAAAATTGCAAAAAGAAATATGTTACTGAATCTCGCTAATGCACAAGAAACACAAGTACTGAAGCTTGAATACCATACTCATGAACTTTGTTAAATTTTTTATTAATATTAACGTGCTTTCTTTAATATATCAAATGACGTAAATTACTTTTAATTAATTAGTTCTAAAATATTGCGATAATTTCTTGTATAAACATTTAATGACTGCTTTGTTAAGTTATTAAACAACAAGATATAACGATTAAAAACTGCAAACATTATCTTATTTTGCAATGTTATAATTAACAAAACGATTTATGGAATATTGCTATGATAATCAAGTAGTTATACTTTTCTCATCTTAACCCAAAAAATGCAGGTGCTTTAAATTCTTTTTCATATCGCGATTTGATTAAAGTTATTTCTGAGCGCAACTTCATTTCCGATTGTCTATAAACCGGCACGAGAATAGCACGAAACGCATGCAAAGATGCGCAGCTCCGATAGATCTATAAGATAAGACGATTCGTATTCCGCACATCTGTGCCGAATACAATAGCTCAGGTATAGAGTAGGTGTGTACCAGGTGCTACGCAGGTATAAAAGCGTGATTCGGGCACGTCGAAGCTGTCAGTACACGTGTAACAATTAGACGAACAATTTCCTTTAACCGCAATTCATCCATTGTATATATATAGACCATCTTATTACAATTTATCAAATAATATTTTTTATATATAAAGACCCGGGGGAAAAACAAAGAATGTCAGTTTTATACTTTTTGAATAAAATGAATTTTAAAGTTTGTTATTTCCCCTATATCCGAATGTTGTACTTTTATTTTTTCACTCATTTTTTCACTGATTAATACAGTTTTTAATCCAAAATGTACATCAATTTGTAGTATCTCTTAAGCGCTACACAAAATGACGATCTCATTTTTAATAAAACTGACATTCCTTGTTTTTTCCCCCGGGTCTTCATAAAGGAATATACATTGATTTTTGCATTGTACATATAAAAATTTTTTAAATTTGAATTTCCTTAATTGTGTATCGATTAATCTCTCTAAGGAACTTCGCCATTCAAACAATTTAAAAAAAGCTTAATAACTATTTTATAAAAAATTATAAAAATTGAAAAGAGTATTTAAAAGTTTATAAATCAATCCAAATTTATAATAAAACTTTATAACTAAACATTATAGGCATATGAGAAGAGTATTGAACACAGATGACTCGATCGGAAACTACTTCCAAAATAATGGCTTGCAAGAATACATCACTTTTGAATTGAAAGTTAATGGTGATTAACAAGCATGATACGTAAGATGAGTCGATGCAACAATTTAATCGGCGAAATTGTTGTGTTCTTCTTTTGAACCACCCTATGTAGGGTGCTCGCGCGGCGTGCTAAGCTGAGTCAGCTCGGGGGTGTTAGTTAGAGTTATTATTTCTCGCCACACGTCTAACGGCAGTCTGTCAGTTATCGCAAGTCAATGAAAGTACAAACAGCATCGTTACCTTCAGACATTCTTGACACTCGATTAGATTAAATATTCAGAATATACGCGGACGTACTAAATGTACAAACAAGTGTTTAATGTAATAAATGAACGCAATTTTAATTTGCTTATTGTTACAATATAAATTGAAGCTATTCTAAAGCACGTGTTTATAAAATACACACAAATACAAATGCAAATTAATATATACATGTAATATTTTAATTTAATGTGCTTAAAATAAAAATAAAAATACGTAAAGTATAGTAAATATTTTTAACTAAAACATTTAAAATTATTACAGTAAATAGACAATATTTTTAAAATAATTATACGAATTAAAATTGTGGAGTAATATAAGGATATTAATTTCAAAATAAAATAAAATGAAGCATTTAATGACTGTTACAAAATAATAAAATTACGTGAAATAGTCTTGAGATTTAGCTGCTTTGCCAATTAATATGTGTATTTAAATCACCGACATCTTAAAATTACCGAATGTACGTAGAACTTCAAACTATTTCAACTTTTAAGCGCGGACGTTAAAGCCTAGCATTGATTACCAGAAAGCCGGGAGAAACTGTAGGCAAGGCACGTTATTTTTCCTGCATTCCGTCTTCGGCGGGCAAAATGAGAAAACGCGAGATCACCGCGGCGAGTAAATCGACGCGTTTTTGCGGAAGTCATGCCGGTTAAGAAATAACTGCTGAATGAAAACAAATGGAATTTTATGGGTCGTCGAGCTGCGTCAGGCTGTGGATCATAAATCTGACGCATGAAGCGGAAGAAGATATATACCTTCCGGAACGAAGAAACGTGTCGATGAACGAATTTAACATGTAATTGTTGACATAAAAAATAACTGCGATGGTGTTCAGCAACAATCTATCTGCGTACGATTATTGGTGGTGTGAAATTCTTTAGACTGTGGGTCGTGACACGCGCACGTGTGCCTAAATTTAAATCTTGAATGAAACAGTAAGCTTCAAAAATGGCTGAACCCGACGTGATGGAAGAGAAGGAGGCCGCTGTGGCAAACGTGACATCCACCTGCGATAAGCGACATTGTAAAGAGATGCGGAAGGAGAAGTTACCCCCATATCTTCGGGACAGAGGTACGAAATTATTAAGTATCATGGAAAAATATTTAAATCACAAAAAGACAATTTTTTATTTATCGTATACTATGATCGTCTCAATTTCATGATACACAGTCCATGATTATATCCTAAATCGTATATTTAAGTATGTTTCATTATACTTCTTTCATAAGAAGTATAATAAACAATTAGTAAAGGAAAAATATTGTTCTAAAAAACTAAGTCTTTTTTCTACTCTTAGGTACTCTTCACTGCAAATCCAAGCGTATTATTTTAGCTGAAGCTCTTCTTCACATTTCTTGCAGTTTTAAACCATGTCATTTAACACGATTGAACGTATTATTTTTTAATTTAATACAATTAAACGTGTTAAATGACGTAATCTAAAATGGCAAGAAACATATAAAAAGAGCTTCAGTCAAATGTATCATTTTTAGATGTTTACGCGTGTAAAAATAACACGCTTGGATTTGCAGTGTTTTTTCCCTACAATTAAAGAAATAATATAATATCATATTGTGTGAACTATGTAAGTTATAATTATTTTGAGAATATTAAATTTTAATTACATTAATAATTTAAATTACAAAAATTAGATTGCACAATCCTCCTATTACTTTTTAGTATCTAATATTTATTGTAATCAACTCTATGTGTGTGCAGAGAGATTTAAGTTTTAAAGCAATTTTCCAATAGTAAGTTAATATTCTGCATTAAATTAAATTATTAGTTGACTACAGCAACTTTCTCTTTCTATTGCGATAAACCTCATTTGTGCAAACCAATCACGAACTTAAATTTAACGAAGTATGAAAGGAGAGCAGTGATTGCTCCATGGACGAGGTTTTACTCGCGCATTTTTCGTACATTAAATGTTTTCTCGACTATGAGTAATATCGATGTGTGTATACTAAGCGATTATCCGCGTGTACTAAGCGAATATATACTCACATCCGGTCTAAATCTATTCTCTTTGTCTTCACAAACACACTTGAGCTAAAAGCATCATTATTTTTACAGTTCTATACAAATTTACTCGCAAGCAAAATGCGAAATGGCTTACTCAAATTTCAAAGAATTGTACTTGCAGATAATAATTTATATTAATAGTATCGCATTTTACATTCTCGCATATGTAAAATATAATCTTCTGTGCGTAAAAATATTTCTGCATTGTAATTTTCTTTTATTAATGCATTTATGTAATTTTTCTTGCATGTAAAATAAATCAAATTTTATTTTTAATTATATATCTTCAATCATATAAAATAATATTTGTATTATTTGCTCTCTCTTTATATTACTATAAATAAATTCTACAAAAATATCTCGTATACATAAAACATTGTCAATGCTTCAATAAAACACGTTATCAAAAAATTAGTAAGAATATATTAAAATTAAATACACATCTTATTACACTTTGCAATAATTTCATTAAAAAATCTATCAGTTGCAGCAAAAAATGATGAAAATTCTAGCAATCTTAGAAAAACAAAAATTATTATATATATATATATACATATATCTATATATATATAAATAGCTTAACTGAATAGACAGATCAAGATTTTCATTAACATTATTTTTTATTCATTTCATCCAAAGTTTTCATCCAAATGGTAACGTGCATCTTCGCTGTAATTTTGATTCTTCCTTTAACATAAGCTCGTTTGCCTCGTTAAGAAAATAGAACACAGGGTAAGGATGCAACCAGGTATAATTCTATGGAACGTACAAGCGTGTACACTGCAGAAACGTAAACGGTCGAATAGATCGATAGGTATGCCTCCTTGAGAGGCGCCTCGCAAATGTAAATTAGGGACGCGATATATCGGGGTGTGCAATCGCCGAATGCAGATGGCCGTTCCGGCGCGAATTCGTAATCCGATATCTTGATTGCACGCGAACACGCGATTGCTTTCGAGCTGCGAGGTAGTCGAAAGGCCGCGCTGAATGATATATACGTTTCCACCATCTGAAAATGGCCGATTATGGCAGCTTCTGTTGCCATCCTAACAATCTTCCTCTCGATATTCCAGTCGAGCTACGCTTTTACGATGTCTAGCTATAAAATCGAGGGAATAAAATCGGGAAATTTTTTGCATCACGCATATGCTTTGCACGAGAAAAAATTTTATTTCACTAACTCCGTTTCGAGAAATAGAATTCAAAAATTTCCTCCGTTGAAATAATATTTTGATATAAAAATAATTTAAGATGTAAATAATTCAAAACTGAAACTGTAGTTGTTAATAAATTAAATAATGGGATATGAAGAACAGTTAAAAATCTAGTAGAAAAAATAGAATTATAAAGCAGAATAAAATTTTAAAATATTAAAATGTAATTTTCTGACAAAATGTGAAAATGTATAAAATGTAAAATAATTTATATAATTTATTTTTCTGAAATCTCTCTCTCTCTCTCTCTCTCTCTCTCTCTCTCTCTCTCTCCATGTAAAATTCTTTAAATATAAAATTTTATAAATTACTTTTGAGATTGTTAGAACATTCATAAAAATTCATAAAAGCATAATGAACGTTAATGGATTTCTATTTCCTCTTTTACATATTACCTTTTTCAAATACACGAATACTAAAATAGCAATTACGTTTTTATTTTAGCCACTGCTTCAAGCTTCAAATAGCTTAAAGCATTAAATAGAGTATATGAAGATAATTTGATTGAAGAGATCTCATACGATTGGCATTCCCATATATTCTTTTATTAGTTTTCTGTCAGATCCCCGTCAAGGTCCCTCCATAACAATCGATTAGCTCACCAAAACTGTTCCGAGAAAACAAGAACCTTGCCCTCAAATTTATCTTATCTTTACTCCTATATGCTTCCCGCCATTATATCCGACATACACGCGAGAAGTCTAAAGACCCGAGCGTATCCATCGCGTATGTGTATAAGCAGAATCGTGTTAAACTTCATCGTGTCCTAAAGCTCGTCTGCTAAAACACTCGACAACAGAAACACGAGAAATACAGAAACTTGGATAACTTCGGCCACTGTTACATCTAGTTACATGCAACGGCGTAACTAATGCTTTAATTATCCCTCATTCATCCAACAAAAAAACTTTAAATAATCCTTCAACCCTTACCAATCTTGATTTCATCCTTTATGTCTACAAACTTTGTGATAACTTCAATATTAACGTACGACAATGTACGCTTAAATGTTAAAAAAATAGAATATAGCACATAAATGTAGCAAACTTGATTCAGTATTACAAAGAAATAAAAATTTTCTTTTTTTTGTTATTTCTTTCCTTATTTCACTTTTTTTTGTTTTCCCTCCTTGCACTTCTTATTTTTTTCTTATTTTTTTATTTTTATACCTCTTCTCTCTCTTCTCCGTTTTTTACTCACTTTCCTCTTCTTATTTATTATTCTGTTTAACTCTTTCTCATCATATCTTTCTTCCTTTTTCTTTTCTCTTTAGCTCTCCTTTCTTTTATTTTTTCTATGTATATTCTATGTATATTCTATGTATATTCTATTTTGTTCTGCCTTTTCTCTCCTTTTTGTATTACCTTGTTTCTTTTTGTTTCTTCTTTTCTCTTGATGATAGATCTTCAAATGATTTAAATTACGCCAATGGCCGCACTCACCTGCGCTCAAATTCCAGCTCGGAGTGCGGCATGGCAAATAGACATTAGTAGGGCATGTCTATCGTTCTCAGCTGGCGTGTCTCTTTTCGGACGTTCGAATTGACACCTTTCGTGCACGATCGGTCTCGATGCCCCGCCGCGACGTATTTCGCGAGATGCCTGCACGCATAAGCGCCGCATCAGATGCTATATAAAGGAACGTGCGGATTCCGGCACGATCTCAATTGATATCCGATATTCTGCCGGCGTAGTACCATCGGGTGACCGGAATCGCCTGAAAGTCACCCTCATCGGCGAAACCGTTTCTTACACTTCAATATTCGCCGTGTATATTGTAAAAAATAGAAAAATAGTATCGTTGTACAATAAATTCAAGATTACCATAAATAAAATCATAAAATTATTAATTGCGTAAAGAGAGAGATATCCGTGTTACGTTATTTAAAAACTAATAGTAAGGAGAATAGATAATATATGAAATATTCACATGAATTCAAATTAATGTTGTGTATATAATATACAATGAAGTTTCTTTATAATAGATGCAATGTAATATTATAAAATAATTACAATTGATACTCTCGATACTTTTAATATCATAGCATTACGAATATTCGAGGAAGATGTTTCTGTCAACTCGAGCAGCCCGATACGCTGCTCTTATGGCCGAACCCGATGAGCTCTATCCAGGTGTAAAAGACATTTAGTTTTAAGCTCTGTTTTATTTCGTGAGGGCTAATATCTTTTGGATTGCGTTGCAGAAAGGATACTCTATCCACGTAATACGAGAGCCCTACCAAAAACACCCGTGGTCGGTGGACAACCCATCGAAGAAGAAACGTGCATGGTAATTTTGAAGTATTTTTATTGTGAACATAATAAAAAACTTTACAAATTTACATATAAAATTTTTGGTCCGCTTAGTTTATAAAAATTAATTATACTGATTAAATTTATAAAAATAAATTTATAACTTAATATTTAATTTATAAAAATTAATTTTGTACTGATGAGTTACCACGTTATAGGCTTTGAGGACATTGGTCTTTGGTTCCTGCGCAAGTCCACCTAAAGTTGAATGGGCAAGGACCGGGCTGACCTTACGACCATATGGACAGAGTTTGGCATTTGGATTGAGAACGCCCCGAAACACAACGAGAGGCCTCGTCACCGCAGTGCAAGCTGTCATGATGAAGCACTTTTTATTCAAATGCGACAAGCAAGATCTACGTGCAACTTCCGAGACGTAAGAATCTTTATTGACAGTACATATGTTATTTTATTGCCATGTATGCAAATGAAGTTTTACTCGTCCAGAATATGGCAATAAATGATAAATAGACTTGGGATTTTGGTGCGGATTTTCGTGCGCGGCGTCCGGTGCCACTGCTTTGTGCGACGGAGACGGTAGGCTATTAAGGCCTAGTTCCACAATCTCCAGTTAACTTAACCGGCCGGTTATTCCATTGGAATTGACCAATCGCATTTGTTAATTTTGCTTAACGACAAATGCGATTGGTCAATTCCAATGGAATAACCGGCCGATTAAGTTAACTGGAGATTGTGGAACTGGGCCTAAGCCAGTGGCACATACAAAAATGTAAACAGTAAGTAAATTGACCAATAACAATGAAACAGGCAATCCGTACGTCATACAAAGCCGCGCACGAAAATCTGCACCAAAATCCTAAGTCTAATGATAAGTAATTATTCATATCAATATCAACTATAATTAATAGTAATATTATTATTACCAAAATATATTTACTATTATAAAAATGTCAACAATTTATATACTGATATACTTGATATACAACAATTATCGCAATATTATTAATATCTTTATAAGAATAACATATATTATTAATATCTATATTGTATATATATATATATATATATATATATGTATAATTTTATATTAAACTATAATTGTCACGTAATTTTTTAAAATATATTCTAGATATGTCTATAAACTTAGCCAAATTACAAAAACAACTTTGTAAAAAGAATATTTTTGAATAACACATTGTTAAAAGAATGATAATAATATCATAGTTTCTTCCGATTCATAATTTTTTCGGATTGTAGCTTGCTGAAACCTTCGTACGATCGACAGATCGAAGTGTTGACTTCTGCAATATCGGAGATTATCTGGCGTTGTGCCGGTGGTTTCTCCATGTCCACATGTCCAAATGTCGTCAGCAACATCGTGCCAAAGGCCATAGTGGCTCTGCCGCAGGATACACCATATCTTCAACACAGTGTGCAGTATTTTCAAGATGGATTAACAGAAACGGTATATTTATCCTTTTGTAATCTTTCGCATTAATAAGTTGAAAAGATATTTAAAAGAATGGCTTAGTAATTTCGTTAGTTTCAATATTTTCCGTAATTATTTAATTATAAATAATATATACTTGTTATATTAAATAAATAACAGTCAAAAATTTAAATCTTGAAAAGATAAATTTGTGACGAAATTAACATTCTCGTTCGGTGAAACAATTTAGTTATGCACTGATGCATCCACTCTATTTCTATCACATTAACAAGTAACGCAGTGAAATCTAAACTTTCTCGTTTAATTAATTTACAACGAAGCAGAATATGTCTCAAATTATAGCGTTGGTATTTTACCAAGTGTGTTAGAGAATAGCCTCGAGATTGCGCGATATATCTCTGTCCGTATAGTTGACAATCCATTTTCTACGACGTTATCAGATTCAAGTGCACTTCTTGTGAAAGGTTGCTTTGTACTTTAGCTGCACCTTTTCGAGTTCAATTCCTTGGAGGATCTTGAAATATTTATCAAGAGGTACTTGTACTTGGTAAGTATTTACGTAAGGAAACTAAAGTACTTAACAGATTGAATGTCAGACATTATCAGATATTATTTAAGTAAAGGAGTTGCATATAGTTTCTGCAGAATCAAACTTAATTGCATTTTATCACCGTTATAAGATTCATTTCTTTTCTTCAAAGTTAATAAAATATAAATTTATCTTATTTAGAATTAATTAAGGTTTCGTCATAATGTTTATTTTTATATCTTCAGTTTCACGACGAAGGCGGACCTGGCGCAAAGTTACTTTTATACAGCGCAGTGCTTTCGAGAGGCCTCTCAAAGTAAGATACTTTTCTTCAACATATTTTTTAATTTCTATTTCAAATTAAAGATGAGTAAGGATTGCCTCAGTTAGACAATCAAACACAAGTTACTTTGATTAATGTATTTAAATACATATTTCTCAGAATTCGAAACGATTTAGAAGATCCAAAGGCATCGATCCTTGGTGGGTGTTCGGAAGAAGGCCCGATCAGTATTATCGTCTTTGTTTTAACCGGTCGTGCTTCACCACATCTTCACAATGGAGTGCTTCATGTTGGTGATGAAAATACATATGTAAGTATGTAATAATTTTATTCTTTGACATTTACAATTTTACATATTTATTGTAGTAATATAACTTCTATAAATCACGTCGAAATTCACATGAAATTGTTGTACGTATTATAGATGGTTTGCATAAAAAGAATTATTGATATGTATCAAAGATAGATTCTGTTTTTTTAATATAAGTATAATCTAATTTTTTTTTAAAAGACGATTATTCATTCAATGTTAATTTAATATAATTAATTTGAAATAAGGCTGTACCGCAATGGGGTGTCCTCATGAGAAGCGAAGTGGGAATCTTAGTGCACGAAGGTGATAGCAAACAGCCGGGTTCTCGATTGAAGACACCCAGTCTACCAATATGGGTGACTCTTTGTCTCGGTCATCACGGCGTGCTCTTCAACACAAATCGAGAGTTGCTGAGAAATTACCACGCAGAACGACGGTATGTATTGCATAATTTTATGTAATATTACTCAATTTTCTGTTAATTTTATTTACATCTTAATTTGTTTTATCTTAAAAAAAATTTATTAATTTGTTATCAGTACTATAATTATATTTTATTTCTGTGTAACATATGATAATCTCTACATAAAGCATAGATAATCAGATATGCAAATTATAAATGAAAAAGAGCTGTTATGTATTGATTATATGTATAAAGAAAATATATGTGAACGCGCACGCGTAGTTCAGAATTTGCTCCCAACTTCTAAATACAAACACATAAATAGTATCCAACTTTTTCTTGGACAATCTCAAACAAATATCACCCATTCTGTATATGTTAAAAGGTTCGAGGTTCAATATTTCACCTGCGGTGGCAGTCACGCTACGTTGACGGTGGATACCAGGACAAACGAAGTTTCCGGGGGATCAGATGCTGCAACAATGGAAACCGCGGATATCGCCGCGACACCATTAGAGAAACTTATTCGATCCAAGTTAGTTTATTATTTAACAAATAATAGTATTAAGTATAAATTTTACTTTAGTAAATTTTACTCTTCTCAGTTTTACGAGAATTTGACTCTATGTATAAAAACATATATCATGCACTTTAATAAATAAATGTATCCCACACAGCATGCATATCCACAAGACGTCCAGAAGATATCCAAAAGATATCCTATCGCCTAAAAATGTCTTCGGGATATCTTCTGGATGTCTTTTGGATATTGCATGCTGTGTGGGATTGCTTTAATGAATGATTTTAGGTCATACTTGATTACCTACATGCTCAATACAATACAACAGCTTAATTTGAAATGTTTATTTACTTCCTCCATTAATTTTAGAAGCTTTTTAGTGCGAAGAAAAGATTTAAGATCTATTGTTTTCTTGATTATACAAAATGATCATGTGATATCTGCTCGAGCGTTACCTTAAACAGCGCAGAATTCAAGGTATCACCTCTTCCACTTATTGTTCCACGCTGCACCAAAGGTGGCAGGATGCCCTCATACAATGGAACGGAACGCCGGTGATGTGAGGGATAGGAAAGGATGACGACCAGATCCGCTCTTCCGTGTTAAGCCGTGTATCCGTGATTCCGCGTGATGCTAATCGATCAGCGCTTATCGATTGCTACGCACGTTTATCCCAACAAAAGCTTTTAATTATTGTTAATAATATAAGTCCACGTAGATGTTATATGTGTCGCAATGTCAGGCATTCTATAATTTTAAATGTGTGACAAAATCTTTCCGGCGCTTTCTTAGATAGTACAGCAGGCATTGTACGATGGCCAAGAAGCTTTGTTACTTTGTGAAATATTTCTATTGTCAATATATAAATGGCTGTGTTAATAGATCATTATCTTATATAAACTATCTATTGTAAGAAAAGAAAAATAATCTGTAATTGTTACTATCATACTTGTCTATAATAAATACTTTGCTTCTTTTAGAAAATTATTACTATTATACCTGTCTATAACAAATACTTTGCTTCTTTTAGAAAATTAAAACGCTTTTATTTTGAAGAAATCAAAATTATTTTACATTTTACATTTTATCAAAATATGTATAAAATTGTACATACGTACGGAACAAATATTAGGTGCGCAACTAAGTTTTCGCTGTTTTTTTTATGAAAATGCAACTTTATTGTGAAAAAATGGTTATGAATGGCTCATTCAAAGTATTGCTCATCACTAGCTACAACTTTTGCCCATCTTTCTGGCAGAGCTCGAATACCGTTACGATAGTTTGGTTCGATACCGGTACCGATACAAAGCTTGGTTCATGACGTTTTGGATATGTCTAAATCGACCAGCACTTACTGCTGGAGCCATCTATTGACAAACAGCGGGAACTTAGTTGCGCACCTAATACAAAAATTAAAATAACTTAAATTCATTACTAAATCATCCTTAGAAAGAGCGAACACTTCGATATACCGTTCAGTCAATGATGAACAAACTCTTGCCGAAGCTACCACGCGATCGCGTGGGAAACGATATGTTTTCTTTGACTCATATGCATACAATATCGCGATGCGTTCGTGTCGGCTGAAGGAATTATAAAAGCCAATTTTAACTTATTGAAATCAAAACTATTAACAATTTCACGCAAAATATTTGTTTCGGAAGATATCAAGATTTCCAACACAGTAAATACATTTATTTTATTAATATTCTATTAAAGAACATTGATACAAATAAAAACAATTTTAAAAAATTATTCTAGTAAAAACATAACAAAAAAAAAACATTTTTCAAATGTAGATAAAGTCAGCAAGAACAGTGAAGATATTTTTAACAATTAAATTGCATGACTGACTGTTTCATAAAATCGAGTAAAAAAGCGATCATAAATCTCCATTTATGTTATAATGGTCGAGCGTTTGACAACGTTTATAATAATTGAGCACTTTCGAAAATACTTAATAAATTGCGTGTCGGCCGGTAGACGCACCGTTAGCGAGTCATTCCGCGTAAATCGCGAACAATGGCAGAAACTGGTTCAAAGTGGAAAGGACTTAAGACGGGCCGATGTTTATTAACTGCAAGAACCGTGCATAATAAAAGTCATTTTTCCCATGGGGGGTACGAGGAGGGACAAGGAGGAACGCCCGCAATTTCACAGACCGATGATCCGAGGGACGTCGTCGCAATGCCATAAGCGAATCGTGGCGCCCGCAAAGCGAGTCTCGTTCCACTTGCCCCCGACCATTTCTCACGACATTAAATCGCGAGCTGCCAAGGGGAACGAGACGCTACGCGTATTGCCGAAAAAAATTGCGTGCTTACGCAATTGTTAGTCATTTGTCGATTATGTGATTTGTTACTCATTATTACAATTCTCTGTACTGACAATCTCATATTCGTTATGTGATTAAAGTTAAGAAGATAAGAAGAAGAGACGTTGGGGTATAAAAGAAGTTATAATGTGCCAGGTCAGGGAACCCCAATTTGGATTATTATTCATAAAGTACTGCTAATTTCTATTAGACGTAGCTGCTATTAGTTTATATTTGTTTAAAGTAAATATATCAGATTATTAATATCGTGTTGCTCAAATGTGAAGCTATCTTTTATCTACCTTCCACTATCGAAAAATCCTCCCTGCTCTCTCTTTCTTAATTGTTAATTAAATTGTTATTACATTATTTTATTCTTATTTATTTAGTTTTAATTCTTACAGCTTTCTACGTTTTGTTTCTAAGAAAGTTTTCTCCGGGGGAACTCGAAGACCGGAAATCCTCACGCCTCCCGTCTTCGTTTTGGTAAGGTCGACACAGGTCCCCTAAGGGCCTCGAAGATAGGGGTCAGTTATGTGCACACTCATTCGAGCGCACGCACATGCGTCGCGTCCGTTCCCCCATCGTATATGAAAGCAAACACCTGTTCACGGTATGGTTCAGGTACACGTTTCTGTTGGTCGCCGCGGTCCCCCCTTCCTGACAATGGGGAACCAGCCGAGTGCCACTCCAGCCGCTTTGCACGACGGCTCCGTTTTGTAGTAAAGAGTTCCACAGCCCTACAGCGCGGTAGTCGTAGCCGAGTTTGATCCAGGTCGATCACGATAGTGCACGGAGTGTGAAGTGCGACGTACACAGTGTATACTTAAACTGGAGCAGAAAGACAAAACGGAAAGAAAATTAATGAAGCAATGTAAAATATTTAAGATAACACTGAAATATGAATTCTTAAAGAAAGAGAGATTTGGAGACCTCCGGAAAATAAAAAAGACTCTGCGAAAGTAAGTGATCTTTTGAGAATCAAATTGTCGTAAAAATGTAAAGATTAAGAAAAATGCAGATTGTGAATAAAGGATGTAAGTAAATTTTCATTTGAAGGTATGAACAAAATTGTCGATTTTTCATTGAAGAAATTTAATTGAATAAATTGATCTAGTTGTAGTATAAAATTCGAGAATTTATGCTTATGTTCGTTATGTGTGCGAAAAGAAGTGAATTATAAGACCGTCTGGCCACGCCGATCGATAAGGACTACTGAGGGTGTAATTCGTAAGCCCTTTGTGTTTTTTGTTGTAAAGGGCGGCGGCTAAGTGCATCAAGAGATCAGCAATCTGTGAACTTTATGTTATTAATGAAGAACTAGTGCTGTGAGAGAGATCTCGTACCTTCGCAAACAATGGAAACATAAATACATGGACAGCGCGCTTTTTTCCAAGCATATTTTGTAGTAAGTATTTGTTACCAACCTCTAATTTTATTTTGAAAAACTGTTATTTAAAAATACTTAATAAAATCGCATTATATAGTAATTAAAAGTAATAATTAATCAAATAAAATATAATTTATTACAATAACAAATTAAAATTTAAATGATAAACAATAATTAACAAGAATTAATATTGTTGATAAGAAACTAATCAAAACTTATATATTAATATCGATAAAAGAACATTTTAAAAATAAGATTTCAAATTTTATATTAAAAGTCTCTTATTATTATTTGAATGGGCATTAGAATTTTATTTTTTTTCTCTAAGAATTTGATGGTTAAATACTTTAACAAATATAAAAATAATAAGAAAAAGCAAGTACATACTTTTTTTGAAAGTAATAAATCTTATATAACTTTTGCTTATACATTTATTGCTTTAATTAAACAAAAAATATGATATAACATGATTGAGCACGATCGTAATAATTCAACATTTAAATATTATTATTAAATTAAATATTATTTAAATATTGTTAAGTAAAATGAATATTGCACACGTACGATTGTTAATTTTGTAATGCAATAACAAGGTAATTAATCATGAAGTTTGATAAAATGAAATAATAAATACGAAAATTCAAATCACTTGAATTGTCAATTTCCGCAATACAGATATCAATGATATTTTTATACAGTTATCCGCTGGAGCAGAGGCCGGAGGCCTTTACGCCGGCTGCCCATCGCGTTGCGTTTCAATTTACGGTTCGTGAATTTAAGCAGTACTGCGCCCCATATAGCCGAGGTATCCGGCTGATATTTTCCGTATAAATTTCCTTGTTTGCAACCATTTTTAGAAAATTTTCTCTATACTTGTTTCTTTGTTGTTCAGTAATCTTTTGCATTCTTTTAACCATTTCTATCTTTCTCATGTTACACTAAAGTATCTCATAGAATACAACAGGTTTAACAAACAATTATACAGAATATTTTAGACAAAGAATAAATAAACAATTTAGTAAAACAATTTAAAAGTAAAATCAAGCAAATTTACAGATATCACAGATGGCAAATAAAGGATTAATTATAATGAATATCAACGCATAAATTTAATATTGGATTATTGGAATTATATTATAGATACGGATATGAATATGAATGTAATCAGAGAAAGGACGAGATTTTATGAAAATATTATTTAAAGCAATATTTCGTATTACCATCATATTAAAATATTATATATTATTTAAAATTAAACATCAAGCATTTTTTAAACTAAATCATACTTAAAATGGAGCATGATTAAATTATTTAATATCATATATTATTAAATTATATTAAAAATTAAATATTATTAAAACTCTTAAATACACATAAACGAAAATTTGTTTTTTATATAAAATCAATTCGGATAAAAAATATTGTGGAACATTATATGTCCTTTAACTTTTCAGTATTTTTATTATATTTTATTTATATTATATTTTTTATAACTAAAATTATATATAATTATAATTAAAATTAAAATATTTGTATCTAACAATAAGTAATGAGCGTTTCTCTATCCATTCACCACCAAGTATTATGAATGGGAAAATCGCAAAAGCAAACTTTCTCGCGCTAACAAGCTTGAAGAAATCTGCTTCCATTTTTGCCAGTCAATCGTAAGGACGAAAATTGCGTCGTAACTTCAGTATTTCAGACGCTCAAAGTGATCAACTTCCCGACATGACGTCACGAAAGAAATGTACTATTTACAAAGGCGAGAGTGCAAGGTGTTAAGAGCTGCCTCCGGCGATAATTCGCGAGTCATCCTAGCCCTGATGAGACGCGCAGTCCTACATAGCCATAGTTCCACGTAATAAAAGAGTTTCTCTGCATGCTTTCTAACCACGCGTTATGCTCGTATTGCAGACGCGTTTCGTCGTTGGACGAAGTGGTCGTTCGCCCAGCGCTTACGTTCTTACATTTGTCTGCTAACATGATGACAAACTCGATTGCACGTTACCAGCAAATTGTTACATTTAATGGCACGTCCTTGCGTCATCTTGTCGAGAGCTAAAGCGTATATCAGTGAAAAATCTCGCTCCGTTTTCCTATTAGAGCAATTTTATGAAATACGTTGTCATTTTTTAAAGAAGCTATTGTGATTTTTAATATCTTCTCATCTCAATAATGTTAAAAAGTCCAAAAAGTATTTAAAAATTGCGTAAAAATCTCAAATTTTAATATTATGTACTTTCAATTTTACGAATTTAGTCAAAGTTACATATGTATAACTATTTTTTAATTTTATTATTATTTTCTTACAAAATTTAATATTTCTCAAATATAATTTTTTTGAACCTTTGAAAAGTACTTTTAAAATTATGAAAGAGCGGACAAGCTTGTATTAGATGTACATAAAAAGAAAGAAATTAGACTGGAAAATTATGTAATAAAAAATAACAAAGGTAGCAACGTTATGTAAAATTCTTGTACTTTCGCGTTATTATATCACATAGTTTATTCTTGCAACATTAAGAAATAATGAATATGGGTATTACTATGCAGATTGGATAAACTCATTAAAAACAATTTAATTACTTAATAATTATTGCAATCTAATTGGCTTACAAAGTTGTATTACTAATGATCCAAAATACATTTGATATTTTTATAATTAAAAAAAATAATAATTAACAGATGAATTAAAAACTATGATAAATCTTTACGCGAAAATCAATAACTCACGATATCTCGCAAAAAATCTCCTCACGAAACATTTCTTGACGAAAAGCAATAAAAACTCCGTAATTCCGAGAAGGTGGGTAAGACGTTTCGAACGAAGCAGGAAATGCTATTTCCGCGGATAAATCGAAGTATCTTCTAGGAAATTTCGTTCCCACAGCCCGCGAGAAGATTAAAGGAAACTCAGTTGTGCAAAAGTGATGCGCTGCATCTCTCATCATCCCTTATCTCTCGCTTTCCACCACTGATTTTCATCTTTTTTTGCAGATGCATCTGTCGACGGAATCGGTAGACGATGATCTTGAATTGCCATGGGACGAAACGTATTGAGGATCTTGCTGCTCCTCTGCTGCATGCTACAACCGCACGTTGGACAACGTAAGTCTTCCTGCATCATATATATCAATCTTCTTCTTTATACATCCCTGTCAAAATCTTTTAAGATTTGAAAGAAATTTTATTTTATTTGTAATCTCTTCCATCTCTCAAATACAATATAGTTTCCAGGATCAATATATGGAAGATTTATTATAAATTAATAGAATATATAAAATTTCGAACAAGATATTGAAGAGTAATCAATTCAGTAACTTGTTATCACTCTTTTATTTCTTTTCCTTAAAGTATACAGTAATTGAAGAAATAAATGAATTAGGATGAAAAATTGAGACAAGTTTAACTTATAAATCTTCTTCAAGTATGAAGCTATCTAAAACGGATTTTAAATTATGTCACACTTATATCAAATTATGTCATACTTATTTCAATCTTCCAAACCCTTTATTTTACTTTTACCTAAGCCATTCGCCTCTTTGCGCGGAAAACGCAGCTTGCATCCGCATGAGTCGCCTCATGAGACAAGCTCGTACAAATCCCCGCGGATATTTTCGCGCACGATCGAACGACGCTCGCTTTTGCTAGCGAGAGGTCCTCGGTCTGTGCTAGGAAAGGAGTTTGCGAAAGGCCAGCGCCGTAACGCTGCGCCGCCGACGATACGCCATGAGTTCGCCGCGACCGGAACTCCGCTCCAGGGAAGCGCGCATATCTACCCCCTCGCATACGCGTTAAACAGCCCACGCGTATTCGTCTACGCATTTGATTCGCGTCCTTCCAGCGTCCGAATTCCCGTCGATCAACCGGGAAGAACGAGTGGATGACGCGATCCATTCAGCTCTTGGTCAAGCAGATTATTCGAAGTGTAATTTTCGAATGAAATTACCTTCTTCCTAGTTGCAACACGATCTCATTACCGTAATAATGATATGAAAGTGTCCAATTAAGCCCGTAATATTAGCACGCATACTGCATGGAACCGCTATTTTGGAAACCGCTATGAAACTAATTTTCTTCTTTCCGATTTTATCTCATTTTTACACTCGTTATTTGCTCGTTATTGGAATAAAGAGAATAACGGTAATCCAAAGGCTCTTTGAAGCAAAACGTTAAAGCAAATCGCGGTGTTTCGCTAAAACTGCTGTTTTGCCTATCAAACGATTACACGTAATTATAGCAATCGATATGCGTAAAGCGGACCTGGGAATCTCCAACGACGGTAGCTATACGAGGCGGTAGTCAAACGAGGCGCAAAAGCGGCTATCGTGATTTATACCGGCATTAAAACAACTAAAGCACTGTTGTTAGATAAACGGGCTCGCCGCCCCTTATATGCATTTTATGCATCATAATTTATCCACCTATTATATGTAAGAGAGTAATAATAGTACACACATGATAATCTTTACTCCGTTATGTGTCACATATATCGACTCTCATTTTCTTTATTTTATTAACTTTTCTCTAACAATAATTATACCTTTTATTTTCAATAAATAGTAATTGCATAAAAAAAATTATTACAAAAAGTATTAGTTGGTAAATTCACACAAAATATTATATTTTGAACAGAAGTGCACATTAAAATATTCTGAAAAATGTTAGAAATATTTTTATATCTGTACAGATATATACATATACAATAATCTTATTTCTAAACATTCTGTATAGGTTTTAAACTTTTATATTCTTTATAAGTTGAAAAAGTGTTCTCGCTTTATACTCTTGCTACGCTCTAAATTACAAAATTACGTTACGTTTACGGTAAACTTAATTGCGTTACGATATAACGCTTCTGGAATGCGTGTATTTGCGCAGGATCGTTTGAAGTCATTAGAACAGTTCCGATTAATAACTGGACAATGAGTATTATGAGGTACTAATAGCATAAGCATTACCTAAGTGTCTGCGTGTGTAAAGTAGTTATCTACTGTTACAAGCAACAGATAGAATAGGGCTATCTCGTTGCATGTCATTTGTGGTTAAAAGCACAAAAGTGCATGCTGTCTTGCCGTTAAGAATCTCATAAAATAGACATCATTGCATGGTAATGCGATACCTATTTTATAAAATGGTCTTAGAAAAGACAAAGTAAGAAGATCCTTGAAGCTCACTTAAACATTTGTCGCTTTGTATATAAGTATATATTATATATCTTTGATATTTTAATTTTTTAACAAAAAAGTATTCTCTCTATTTTCTTCTCTCAGATAAAATTAATTTCAAAATACAAATGCTCTTGAAAATTTTCTCGCAAATCTTCTCTAAACATTTATCAGACATTAATTAGTTTCTGCACATTTTCTTAGAATGTGCTATCTTGGAGTGCAATTATTAAATTAGAATAAAACGTAAATCACACAACTTCCTGAACATATTTTTTTACCAATAGTCTGTCCTTTGAATTCGCATCGATTCTTACCGTTACAATCAGACAAAGATTCTTACAAAAGATCATTGTCCCACGGTCCTTCCATCATCACGAAACTTTCATGCAGCCTACTGAAAACCGGTTGTGCGATTTCGACCGGAAACTCCGGTAACCTCAACGGTTACTAATCCAATAGCGACCACTTTTTTGAACAAAATGAGTTTTTATTCAGAGGACTGCGGCACATATATTCATACTTCGAACAATAATATATTCTATAAAATATAAATATTATTTTATCAATTTTTATCTATTTTAAAGAAGATATTTAAAGGAAGCGTGTAAAAACATAATATGCTTTGTATTAGTATATCAATAAAATAAAACACGTTGTTACGTAAAAATAATGCTCAGAAATTGCTTCCTATAGCAAGTAGATCTAAAATTTGAATCTATCCTGGTGGAAAAATTTTGCTGAAAATTTTATTAAAATTATTCTACGTTTTGGAACACTTTTCAGCGAGATTTTAGCAAAATATCAGCATAATTTCAGCGAAATTTAATTGAATTTGAAATGCATGTTCTTTACAAATATTTTCATCAAAATTTAATTAATTATTAAAGTTCGATGAAAACAAATGTGCTTTAATAATTAATTAAATTTCAATGAAAATATTCGTAAAAAACATGCATTTCAAATTTAATTAAATTTCGCTAAAATTATGTTGATATTTTGCTAAAATCTCGCTGAAAAGTGTTCCAAAACGTAGAACAATTTCAGCAAAATTTTCAGCAAAATTTTTCCACTAGAGTAGAGATATGCAATATTTCTATTAATAACTCCGCATTCTTTCTCCTCGCTCTAGAAACCAATTTCTTTTACTCAAACGCCATTACAAATGTCTGATTCAACAACAGACTACGCTTCATTGTGCATGTTAACTACCGCTCGACTTTTCCAGTGATTCGAGACACGCGATGCTTTCTGGAGAACGGAGCCACCGCGGCACATCTCTTTGTCAGCGAGGATTTGCCCGTTGGCGATACCGTGGGAATCCTCGGGGTGCTAGGTGATCCTGGCTCACAGGGTGACATCGAGCTGAGCCTGCAGGAACATGACAGCCCCGTCGCATTTTCGCCATACTCGAAGAATTTAACTCTCATCAGACCACTTGACAAAGAGGGTGTTGAGGGACCAGCCAGCGTCTACATCAACGTTATCTGTGAGAGGAAACATACCTTGGATCCGGTAAGACGATCCCTAGAAGGGATTACATTATATTAAATGTTAAAGTAATAAAAAAACGTTATTTCTTCCAAGTTTCACGAAAAATTTTAGATACTAAAACCTGCAATCCAAAAATTTCGAGCATTTTCTTCTTTATTCATAAATTTTTCAATAAATTCGACAAAATTTTTAAAAAAGACTTTTTTTAACGAAATGCGAGTTTATATTTAGCAGATTAACTAAATTAATTTTAGATTAAAAAAATTACTATCCTCTCTCATAACTCTTATAATTCTTATAACACATGAAAAAAATGTTTATCTTTATGTTTTATCTTTATTGTTTGGTTTTAATTAAGTAAAAAATTTTCTAATTTTCTTTTTATCATTATTTCTTTAAAAATTATGTTTAATGTTTAAAGGGTTTCGTCATACCGGTGAACATTCGGGTAACCGACGCGAATGATAATTCACCGCAATTCGTCAATGCGCCTTATGTGCTGAATATTTCTGAGGTAAGAAGATTCTTAATAATTTAATATTGCAACGTTTCTTTGATTTTAACGTGACATGGATAATTCAGGTTACCGTCGTCGGCACGAGAGTCCTGCAAGGAGTCCGAGCTGTCGATGCTGATCAGCCAGGACCATATTCCACTGTGCAGTATGCAGTCCTACCAGGAGCTCATTCGGTAAATTTTATAAACATTTACACTGCTAAATTATTTTTTCCCTAATAATCTGCATTATTTCTGCACATGTCATACAACTATATTACTAATAATTTTTCTTATAAATAATAGTTTTGTTCTTTAGAATATTATATTAAGTAGAGTTTATTTAAAGCGTTGAGTATATAAATAATTTTTTTATGCGCAGGATTACTTTGTTTTCGTAAACGCTTTAGAAGGCACTCTTGTACTGAGGAAATCGCTGGATTACGAAACTCTCACCAACTTCTCCGTTGATATCCGTGCTCAAGTAAGTTCGATTGTGTATAATATTTCAAAAAATTAAAGATTAAAAATTAACAAACATACTGTATTTCAAATTCCATTATTTTACAAATCTAACATATTACGTTGCATAAAATCAAATATCTAAAAAAGTTGTTGCGTTGAAGCTTTTTTCTCAAATAAAATAAAAATATCAAATACAAAAATATGATTTAGACCTGAGACAACTGAGTTGATTAAATTCTTAAATAGAAATTGTTCTTTTTATGTAACACAATCTGCGAAATCCATAAATCAATAACGGAATTCAACGTTACAAAAATACCATAAATAGATCATAACGGTCTTGAATAAATTGATTCGAATAAATTGATTAGAATGATCGATGCGTATCGATACGCAACAGTGAACAAGTGAAGATTACAGAGAATTGAACAAAGCTTCCTCTGACTATTTCTCACGCTTGTAGTCATGTTCCAACAATAGAAACCCAAAAAAACTTTCTCTCTCAATATAATTATTTGAATGTTTCTTAATAGTAAATGTTAATTTTTAACGACAATTAACAGTAAAGAATCTTGTTTTTTACAGGACCAAGGTAATCCACCACGTTCATCAACGACAACATTGCATGTTAATGTTATTGATGCCGATGATCAGAATCCAGCTTTTGTGAACGATCAATATAAAGTCACCGTACCTCGTCACATAAAAGGGGTAAGATTGACTTATTTTTTAGACTTATTTTTTTAAAAGTTTACTTTGATCAAATTCGATTCTAACCAAAACATAAGTAATAAACAATCAAAAAATTAGAATGAAAAGCCAAAAAGAGCCAAAGCCGCTGTTGGGGCTAACAATGTGTTTCCTTTATTAGATAAACAAAGTTGAAATTACAAAATTACAAAATTACAAATGTTTCGACTCCGATTTGAGTCCTTTTCAGTGTTAACAAAAATATAATATTAATAAAAATAATAAAACCAGGTGAAATAAATGAATTAAATTCATGTACTCTCCACAGTTCCAAAGTATTTAAGAAAATATGCAGAGTAAAAAAAATTAGTAAAGTAAAGTGTATGGAATAAACAAAGGAACTTAGAATAATAAACCAGAGAAGGTATCAATAGAAAAATTAAAGGAACATGCAAAGAGATTGGGAACATACGATCGAAGAGCAGTAGAGCACATGAATGTCGCTTGTCGACGAGGATGAGAGTGTGATAAAGCCAACTACGCGAAGTGTTTATAAGCAAGTCCTCACTCATAGACAATGGCTTAGGAATGTAAAGCATAAGTAATAAATTAAGAATTTAATAAAAATTAATTTTGATCTTTTAGAGAAAACCATTAAGGGTGGTGCCTGCTGCGATAAAAGCCGTAGATCAAGATGTCGGCATAAATGCGCCAGTCCGATATACGATACAAGGTGGAATTTTACCTTTTTTGGATTTGAATCCTGAGACTGCTGAAATCGTCATGATACGCTCGTTGCAGGACCACGAGCTAATGACACCAGCAACTATCGTCATTAAGGTAGAAATATCAACACATTTTAACAGGTTTTTAACAGGTTTTAAAAAATGATAATAATGATATCGTTCATTAAATATAGGCTACTCAAGTGAATAATGCGGATAGGTATGCTCTTGCCACGGTTATTGTATCGCGAGAAGATACGGTTGGTCCAACAGCAGGTAAATAATATACATTTATATGTTTGTTATAAAAATTAATTAATTTTAATAGACTATTTTTTTTAATGATATTTTTCTTAATTGTTATTTTGTTATAATTTTTATATATATCTTCTCTGTAGCAATTTATTATTATTGGCAGATATATAACATATATATTCAATTACTAACTATATTTAATATTATTATACATTTATTAAACATTTATTATGTACAATTAGTTACTAATTAATTGCATGGTCTGTCTGTTAAAACAAATTGATTTGCAACTATGCATAATTGTGTGTGAATAATTGTGATAAAAACTCATTAATAATATATTCCTCATCGGTATCAAAATTTAATTGTACACACAATACCATTTCGTATGCAGATGTTAAATATCAAAATGATGCTTCAAAGATGACGAGTCGAATTGTTATCAATTTGAAAATAAATCTTATATCAAACTGATGCTTTATTTTACGGATGCTAGGTGGCCGATTACCCGTGAAATTCGTGTTGAAGAGTCATCAAACGAGCGTACCGGAGAACACGCCGTCTGGAAGCGTTCTTCTAACGACAGGGGTCAACAAAGCCGATCCTGTAAGTAATGTAAAAATTCGCATCGGCAATAGAAATACAAATAAATCATGACATAGTAGCGTAGTATAGCTTCTGATCCCAGGATTTAAAATTCTGGTTGGTGGGCCCGATGGAAGACCTCGAAAGATTCTCAATCACTAACTCTGGTGAGTTGATCCTCAAAGGGAATCTGGATTATGAGCGGCGAGTCCAACACAGCTTCCTGGTTCACGTCACAGATGGACATCATGTATGTACATTTCATTAATATTATTAAATTTTATTAAATTATTTTTTGCTATAAATATGTACACATATACTGTATTATATACTATATTATATATTATAATATACTATATGTAACATGTTTGAATATTTTTTCAGAACGATACGTCACGCGTGAACGTTTCGGTCGAAGACGTGAACGAATGGGAACCTCGATTCCAATATTCCCGGTACGAATTTCACGCTCATTCCGCAAGAGAAGGCTCCGTCGTAGGTAAATCTTTTCTTTATTGAATTAAATTTTTATCCGATTTCTATTACTCTCGATATCTAAAAAACATGTAATTTTTCAGGAAAATTAGAAGCAGCTGATGGCGATAGGGGGGACAAAGTTAGTCTATCTCTCAGAGGACAAGATGCAAGGTATAAAATTATAATTAAATTTAGTTAAATAGAATTATATATATATATATATATATATATACGTGAAAATATTATACATAAAAGCTAAGACCTTAATTCCAAGAAAGTAAACTTCTTTAATTAAAATAAGAATACACGTACATATTTTTGCAAAATAATTATAATTATTTTTAGTTTAGTTATATAATTATGATTATTTTTAATTGTTTAAATTACTTCCAGGTCCTTCGAGATTAGAGATAACGGAGAATTAGTGCTGAGATCGCTAGGTTCGTTTAACGGATCTTTGGCCCGATTTATAGCGGTAGCTACTGATACCGGAAAACCGCCCAGGTATTTATAAGCTTGCGATTATTAAGTTTACTATTAATGATTATTCTTAATATTAATCTGCAATTTTTTTAGATCTAGCATGATCCCGGTGATCGTCCACATACCGAACGGCGGTTCGTTGCCGATCGCTGCAAGAGCCGCACCCGCTTGGCTCGGTAGCAGTGTGCTATTAGTTGCAATCTTCGGCGCAGTTTTGGGTCTTCTTGGAGTTGTCATACTCATTCTCATTCTTTACATTTACAAGCAGTGAGTAAATGTGTCGAACATAATTTAGAAGTACAATAATAATAACGTAATAGTAATAGTAATAGTAATAGTATAACATAATAATGATAGCATGATATATGTACAGTATTTACAGATATAACAGTTATTAAATGTTTTTATAATTATATGTTTTTTCTTTATATATATTTAATTCTTTAATCTCTGACTAATCAAGAAATTCATAATGGAAGTATTAGAGACTTGAAAATATTCAGAAATTCTTATTGGATGAAGTGAGACTTTATTGACGGATAAGACACGTTTGATTTTTCTTTTTTTTTTAAGTAAAAGGCCAAAAAGTGGTGGTTCGGTCAGCTCTGTAGGTACAGGATATCGTGAGAAATCACCGGTTCCATCGGCTCTGAGTCCAACTCCGCAAGTGCTAGGTGCCAATGTTCTTCAGGATACCTTGGAGAGCCCGCGGAATCGACGTCACGATATCGATGGCAACGAGAATGATAACGTAGACAGCCGTAACGAGATCGATAATCCCGTCTTCGGAGAAACCAATGAAAGCTCGTACAGCGCTACAATCAAAAGTACGTTTCTATAGCAGCACAAGTCAGCAGTGCTGCACAAGCTTTCTATTCTTCACGCTCGACATAATTTAATTTGACATACTTTACTTTGATTCTCTAACTTCACATATCTTTCTATTTATGCATCTATTAACTGATTACACAGGCCCACAAAAAAAAAAGTGTTTGGTACTGGGATGCGGACCCACATATCCCTATGTATTTTTCGACGCTGAATCCGAATCCGTAGTCAAAATTAGGGGTCAACGTGCAAATATTCGAGTAAATCGCAAAAAACCCCATTTTTCATGGTTTTTT
>NJRP01000221.1:18997-31497 GCA_003063835.1 Aphaenogaster floridana | reverse complement strand
TAATTATTAAATAAGTTGAATTTTGATTTATATAAAAAGTTATTTAGTTATATATAGATTATAAACGAAAACAAAATGGAAGCTGATTTAACTTGGTTTGTTGTGTTACAAGATTGCACATTTCTCTCTTTTGTAAAACATGCTTTAAAATTTTTAATTATTCGTTCTATTGACACCGCACTGCGTGGGAGTCGAGTGTATTAAAAAGAGGTTGGCAGTACTGTCTCGTAGAAGTAGTACGGCGCCAAACTCGGGACAGCGTCCGTGCGCTCGAACTTTATGTACGATTATTTTGCGTTTTTCTCAATAAACCTATCTCGTGAGTGTTATCCCAACTTTGTGCCTAAGCTTGTTCCATTCACAACCCATCAATATCCTACACTTCTTTTTGCTTTCTCTGTATTCTTGCACCTCTCTCTAATACACTCGACTTCCACGTAGTGCGGTGTCAATAAAACGAATAATTAAAATTTTTAAAGCATGTTTTATACAAAAGCGAGAAATGTGCAATCTTGTAACACAACAAACCAAGTTAAATCAGCTTCCATTTTGTTTTCGTTTATAATCTATATATAACTAAATAACTTTTTATATAAATCAAAATTCAAGTTATTTAATAATTAATTATTATGCATATAAAATAGAACATATTAGAAAGTACCTGGATTAAATAATTAAGTTACTTTTCTGTGCAAAGCTTAAAAAATCATATTTTCAATTTTTTAACATTGACGCTTATTTCCAAAAAATCTGAAAAAATTTAAGATGAATAATGTTGAAAAGGTGTTATAACAGAAAAAATATAAAATTAGTCACTTAAAAATTTCATATAAAAATTAGCAATTTTCATATAAAAATTAGCAAACTTCTTGAATTTTTTAAAATTTGAATTTGCATCCTAAAAATCTCTACAAATTTCCAGGTATGTTTCTTGATGACTGGAAGTTACCTGATTTTTATCATAATTTTTCGTGGATTAAAAAGAAAGAAAAAAAATTATGATTAAAAATCATGTTTTTGCTTGCCATTATCGTAATAGTAAGGGTAGTGGATTAAAACTTGGTGAAAATTGTTTTTTCATAGAGGCCTAACAATGGACGTATAGCAAGTTCAATTTGGTTTGGAGGCACTTTTCATATAGGAAATCCTGCTACACCCTTTTTTTGTCAGATGTCATTCATATGACTTGTATGATAAAGATATCTACAATTACTTTATATGTAAGTTAATATCAGTTACTACATTTAAAAAAAAATTAAAGAATCTTTAGTCAAATGTACGATGACACAGCTCTCCACATTTTTTCCGTGTGTAAAAGTGATTTATTACCCGTTGGGAAGTAGGCACTATCAGTAGATCTTTATGCAACTCAGCGCCCCAAGTGTCCCTAACGCAATGCCTTGGCCAAAGTATCTGCTTTAAATGAGGTTGCAAGAAAACGACGGTATCGAAAGGTTTCGCCTTTTCCTTCATGATCTATTTCAAATTATAAGATTATTTTGTATCTATATTTCGAACTATAGGCTAGATCTATTTCAGATAGGATTTATTGTCTAAATTCATAAAAAAGCACCAAGAGAACTCAAACATGCTAGCCAAACGACACAAAAATCTAAAAGTTATTTAAAAAGAACTGTTCAATAATTTTTCTTTAGATATCTCGATTTATTGTATCCAGCTAAAATGTTTTATGTAAGATTAAGATGTAATATATGAAAAATATGCCATGCAATTTTTTTAAAAGGAATAAAATTAGAACGCTTACATTTATTTCTCATTATCTGAATCATTTTATTAAATTTCATTATCAGACAGGCACATTGTCTAAATACCTTGGATTCCGGATGAAGTTCGCGCAGCGCCAAATTCTCAAAGAAACTGATGTGATTCTCGGGATGCCAGTCCTGCGAATATATCACTTTGTCCCAGCGGCCATCTCTCAGAAGCCGATTTATCGGATCTATCACTTCCGCCCCATCCTGCCCATAACCGCATTTTTTAAGTGCCAACGTACCGTCGATAAAATCATTCTGCACATCGACGACCAGCAAAACACTGACGGGATTCATAATCTCATGTATCCAATTACAACATCTGTAACAGGAATTAGTTTATTGTGGAAAACAATTTGGACTTTATCTTTAAGCAATTTGCTTTTGATTCATTATTCACGCGAAGAAAAAAATTCTCTTTTTGTTTGTAAAATTTAACACATAGTTTGAAATATAATTTTTTATTAACGTTCGTGAAAATTTTTCTTAGAATTTTTCATATAAATTTTCCAAAATTTTTATATAAATTTCAGAATTTTTTAGAATTTTTGTATAATTTTATAACTTTTTAGAAAATTTCTCAGATTTCTATACAAATTGAAACGCTTTTCAGAATGTTTTTATATAGAAAATTTTTTATCGAGCAGCATAATTGTTTTCTGCATTTCTCTCTAATCTTAATCTTTATAAAAATCAATTATTTCTAATAAATTATTTTTGAAACCTCAAATACATTTATCTCTTTGTACGAAACGTCACTTTGGCCGAAACATTCGTATCGCAAAAATATGAACTCTCGAAATACGCGTGAAGAAACCATTTCGTCCATCTTCTATTTTTCTTTTCTTTTCACTTATGCATCTCTTTTCGCTCGTTCCCTCTTTTAACCGTAGTAAAATTCGATCGGTTCTCTCAGAAGAGTTTGCATTTGCACATATGCCGTCACCTGCGTAATCCCAAGCTGTCCAACGCGCCGTCCGCATTTGCATCGAACATCTCGAAGACCTCTTGTGCCCTCCACTCGTGCTGGTCAACCTCGTCTGCGCCGAACAGCCGGACGCAGAGCGTTCGGAATTTCTCATAGTTGAATATTCCTTCAACTTCAATATCGAACATCGACAGTATCGTCAAGGGTGAGCTGTCCGAGCACCGCCGCGCCATGTGTACACCACGTCGTCTCGCTCGTCACGGTTGCGTTATTTACGCCGGCACGACGTTTGCCCGACTGTCGCTCCGATTTGGGTAGACCGATTGTTATTTGTTGCGCTCGTATCTGGGGCGGAAGCAGTCGATTGGCCAATCAGAAAGTGATTTATAGTTTCAAGGATCTGTAGCGCTACATGGACCGCACTCAGGTCACTTAGGTGGCCAGGTAGACTCGTAAATACGACCGATCGATACGGTCGACGCGACATGACGGCGTCGACGCTCTCTAAATATTTATGGGAGCGCACTTGAGAGAAAGTGCCTCGGGACTAGGGAATACAATCCCGGACCTCATCTTCGATCCCGAAATTTCGGGATTTGTAAGATAGTATCCCGGGCTTATCCTGGGATTGAAAAAGAATTTTAGTTAAAAAATACATTTTTTTGTTCAAAATTTAGGTGTTTTATTGAAACTATATTTTTAAATTAAAAGTTATTATATAAAGTAATTAATATACCGACTAAAATTATACAAAATTAAATTAACTAAATATTGTTTGATTTGTTAGTTAACAAATAACAAATTAATAGCATAGTAAAAAAACATTTATTACAATCTTAATCTGAAAATATTACAAACAAAAAATACTGCTTTTATCTCTTAGTATTAGAATAAGGAAAAAAATATATATATATTATATGCGAACGTTAAGTCAGTCTCAACCTCAACTAGTCAACTCTCAAATATCAGAAATAAAATTAAACTTTTTTTTATAAATCAACATAATAAAACTAAACATTTACTTCTGAATAATCATAAACTTTAGAGACTCAAATTAATCTTTGGAACAAAAACAAACAATCTTAGAAACAAAAAATATGCTTATATTAATAATTAGTTTTTATAATTGTTGTTAAACTAGCAACTATTATATAGTAAATAATCAAATAATATATAAATAATTGACTCTCGATAAGGTCAAATAACAAAGCATAAAACGGCAATTAAGAGTCAAGCGCTGGCGACAGTGCGCAATGGATAAAATATAAATGTTCTTTAATAAAAAATCATGATATAACAATAAAACCGGTTTTATTGTTACATCATGATTTTTTATTAAAGAAAAAATCATTTTTATTTAATAAAAAAACATGATATAACAATAAAACCGGTTTTATTGTTACATCATGATTTTTTATTAAAGAACATCGGTTTTATTGTTATATCATGATTTTTTATTAAAGGACATTATATTTTATCCATTGCGCACTGTCGCCAGCGCTTAACTCTTAATTGCCGTTTTATGCTTTGTTATTATATATTAATTAGACTTTTGAGAAAATAAGAACTTCCAAATTTTCTCCACGTGCTCGAGGAAATTGTACTGTGGCATAATTGATCCATTCTTTTCTTCAGAATAGAAAAGATATATTAAAATTTATATCTAATTTCTCTCGAAAAAATTTAAATTACGAAATAATCTCATTCTGAAGAAGAAGAAAATTGAGTTATGCCACGATGCAATCACCGATAAGATATTTCAATATCTTAAATATTTCGTAATTTTTCTTTAAACACACACCACATCCACATACACACTTGTGTTTTTTAAACACACTACAGCACAAAATGTGAATCACCATGCAACGTCCACATAATGCACTTTGGATAACGGTAATGCTATCGGTGTTATAGAAATAATAGTTCCATGACTCATAACACAAGAACTCTTAACGAAAAAAAAAGTTTAATTACACCACCCGCGGAAAAAAAATTTTCGTATACATAAAAATAATAATAATAATTATTATTATTATTATTATACATAAAATATGTCCATGTTGTAAAATATGTCCATAAAAAAAATAATAATAATAATTTACATAAAATATGTCCATGTTGTTTTTCTCTTCTATAAATCTCTGTTCGTATACATACGAAAAATAATAAGAAAAATTAAAAAATAATTAAAAGAATAATTTTCACACTATTTTTTTTAACTTTTTTAAAATAAAGTTTGAAGAAATGAGCAATATATTTTTATAAAAAATTTTTACCGAGATATTTTGAAAACCTCTCGATATCTGCTACAAAAATTTGTAATAAAAAATGAGGGTTCGTATTTAAAAATTTCAAAATGGTCTTGAAGTGACTTTGACCGTTTCAAGATTAAACGGGCATTAAGTTATGTCTTCTTTGAAATTCTTTAACTCTTGTCTGAGAAATATTTTGATATAATACATACTTTTTGAAATATTTAATACAGTTATATTAGATAATTCATCGTGTATATGTGTATGTATATATTAATAATGTAAACGTTGATCACATACATATTTATATAATTTTATTACTTGTGAAATTAAAAAGTTACGCTGAATTGACTCTTAAATAATGTATTAAAAAGAGGAAGATCGTGAGAGATAATATTTACTGTATTTAACATGCCAATTATATCGTCATCATTATTGAATCTGCTAAATTTCGAATTAGTAATCGTTCTGATAAATATTTTAAATATTTTAAATACTACTTTAAACAATATTCCAAAAATTGTATGTAAAATAAAAGTAAAATTTCTATAGATTCTACAAATATAAGTCAGCAGATGCTTTGTTAAGAAGTTTTAAGTTTTAATATACACCAATGAGCGACCCTTGTTAACATTTATAATAGGTGTTTGAACTTTCATCTTTCTATGTAAATCTAAGATTTTGCTGAGTTGTAATATTATCTAATACAAAAAGCACGTGTACACGGAGAACTTTAATATTTAGTAGAATATTCTTTTCTAAAAATGGTAAAGTGACTATGACCGGTATTTATATATATAATCGGTTCTTATATTTAAGTTAAGACTGTCTTATACACTATCTCAAGATGCTAAACGACCGTTTCGTTGGCTGAGCGGAATCTTAAGACCACCTGAGACTCGACTTAAGATGATCTTAAATATAAGAATAGACTATGAATACGGTCCATAGGCTCATATAATCAGTTCTTATATTTAAGACCGTTTTAAGTACAGATATCATAAACCATCACAGTGTCGCATTAGTATCTTAAGACATTACTTAAGACAGTATTGGAACAAGAATGAACTGTGAATACCGTCCTGTGTGTGTCTTAAGCTTAAACAACTTATACAACAGTAACAGAAAAGTGATTCCTCACAACGCAGCAATATGGTATATAGTATGACTCGGCAATAATGCGTCAATATGATTATATAGTCTTTTACTATCTAAAAATAACTTCTTGTAACGTGTCTGCCCTGCCTTCATCCGGTTATAATAGTATATGTATGTGTACATACAAAGTGACTTATATTGTAGAAAAATTATTCGATTCACTAATTTCGAATTTCACTTTATTTAAAATATAAATTATTTTATTTGTAAACATCTTTTCATGTGTGATTTCATTTAATACTAAAGATATATATCTATGATTAAATAATTGTCACCATCAGCTCTGTAATTTTATTTCTTATGCTTGATTAATAACCAATGTTTTTGATTATAACTCACGTTTAGTATGATCATACGCAAAGGAAAAAATTTGCATATTTTGAGCTGCTATAATTTTATTGTCCTTAGTTATACAGATGGCAAAATTTATTCAGAAACTCATTTTTATTCATTGAAAATAATTTTGTTGAATCACAAATTACTTTTCCATAATAAATTACTTTGCTGCAAAAAAACAAATGTATTTGTTAAGAGTTGACTTTCTTGCTAGCAATAATGTATTTCTATGAAGAATAAATAAATATTGAAATTTTTGATTATTTAATTTATTTTACATTCTGCATTCTGCACATATTTGTCGATATTCATTTACTAAAGTATTCTATAAAAAATTTACTCAATTTTTTTAACCTTTAGACCGCCGGCATTTTTTTTCTTTTTTTTCTTATTATTATTGTATTTATATATATATATACTTCCTGTGAAAGTTTATGAGTGTTTAGATAGGTTGCTCCAGAGCGCCTATATTTAGGTTTTCCGGCGGTCTAAAGGTTAACAAGATATGTTTTGCTGTAATATCAAATAATCTAAATAATACCCTGACGAAAATAAAAATCGGAATGTAAGTCGAATGTAATGGAAGAGTGACACAAGCGTAAATGAAACTTCTAGGAAGCGAAAATTGAGACAACAAAATGTAAAAGAGATGTCTATCTCTTAAAACGCTTCTTTTACATTCCATTGTCTCAATTTTCGCTTTCTAAAAGTTTTGTTTACGCTTGTGTCATTATATATATATATTCGAAAGCGATCAAATTTTACCCTGGCGAAAATAAAAATCTGAACGTAAGTCGAATGCAAGGGTAGAATGACACAAGCGTAAACGAAACTTTTAGAAAGCGAAAATTGAGACAACGGAATGTAAAAGAAGCGTTTTAAGAGATAGACGTCTCTTTTACATTTTGTTGTCTCAATTTTCGCTTCCTAGAAGTTTCATTTACGCTTATATATATATATATAGAGATATATATATATATATATATTCAAAAGCGATCAAATTTATATATACGGAGTAGCTATAATAATTATATGCACAGCAGAATTTTTTCTCCGTGAAAGTATAAAACAATTGAAATTAAATATTTTTAATATTTAAATTTGGGCAATACATATATGCACAGCATACACATATATGTTAAGTATATTTTTATATATTTTAAATAATATCTAATATATTTATAAATAGTAAATTACATATTTCAATTACTTTCTTTATAATTGTATATCGTCATTACTATTATTACTTAACAATCATTAATTATTGTAAATCCTAGTAATTTCTTTCAAAAAATCATAATTTGCAGATAATGTATGTCTCTCTCGCATCATGTCTCTATACTTGTAAATTTATAGATAATATATATTTCATATAAATTTAACACATTTGCGAGATTGAATCAATACTGTTATGCAAGACAAACGAGTTAATAAACAAATTAAGTATATTATTTAGTTATATAAGTATGTTATATGCAACAATATAAAAAAACACTTAAGTATAGTTAAGTAATTTACATATCAATACGAATGATACAGATGGACGTTATGATCCAATAACCATGTTTTTTATGCATGAACAAATTGATCATTGACATAATATCAGATGTACTACTCTTTATAAGATGAATTAATATTTATATATTTTGAGTCATAAAATTGATCGGCAAAAAATTGAAATTCAAAAAATATATTGTAAGTATTAATATTGAAAAAATAACCGTTTAGAAATACATGACTTAAAACAAGGAATTTGCTTAAACCATAAAAAAAATTTTGTATTAGAAATGTCTACCAATTTAATTCATTTTACATTAACTTGTTAACGATAAATGGAAAGTACAAGAAAATAAATTATATACACTGTTTTGCATAAAACATATATTAAAACACATTATTATACTCATGAAAATGAGACAAAAATTTCAAGAAATAACTACATTAAAGCAACACAAAACGATGTGAATTGTCAACAAATTGACAGAATTGGAATCTCTTACATACATTTTTTTTTTTAACATAAAGGCAGTGATTATACATCTCTTTGTTTCCGTAAATTAAACTGCACATAAAAGTGCTAAAGCTTGGATTAATATCCATACACTTTTCTATAAGTTAAACTTTCTTTTCGTTGTGAGAGAAATATATATAGTATCTAAAAAATAATATTTGGTAATCACTTTACTGCATCCAAAATTAACTGCGATAAACATAATTAAAGTATGTTAAATATTATATATATATATATATACATATATATATATATATATATATATATATATACATATTTTACATCCTACAATACTTTAAATAAGAAAATAATAACTATTAATTTGATGATTAGAAAGATGTCAAAAAATATGAAATACATAAATAAATTGCTTATCTATATAATCGGTACTTCGCAACGGTTTAATAACTTAAATAATCAATTGCAGAATTTTATATACTCATTTCATATATCACCTATATTAAAATCTTAAGTATTAAAATTATGTGTAACACTAATAGCCGTTGTTTTTAATATCGCGCGACGTGGTAACCGATCTAACTTTAAAATATTATTTGAACTATCTGAAAGCTTATTCTTCCAGGTTTTTGTCCTTAGATTCTGATTTTTGTTATTTCGAGACATTCACATTGCGACACAACTTGTCCCTCTCTTCAGTTATATCAATAGCGATTTTATTGATAAAAGGATGTCTGATCTTGCCGTTAATCGCGACGAAGAACTCATCCAGTTCTCCCGGAATGTTGTCCCTTTTTTCATATTCGTACGCTTGCATTAGCAAGTCTAGTCTATCTAAATCTTTCACGTACTGTGCTTCAGGAGATTCCTGTTTTTCATATTCCTAAATATTAAAAAAAAGGTAAAATGTAAATAAATATCAATACTATGTTAAAAGATTAGACAACACAAAAATATTCTTACACGAAATATTTGCAGTATCTCAGGTCCCTTATCACCTAGTAGCTCACAAATGTTTTCCATAGCTTCATCTTCCATTCTATGTTTTACATCTGGTGGTATACCACAGTAAGGCGTTATATCTCCCACAATACATTCGGCCAGGTCATGAATTAACGTCATTTGCATTATTCTGCAAATCAAAAAATTATAAACAATTTAAATCGAGAGATAGGCCAATGACGGTCATAGCGGATCTTAGTGCTCCAATAATATTAATGTGACTTTTCCATAAACTGCGCGCCGTTACTATCGGACATGTAACGCAGCTCTCGAATATCACAACATTAAATTGAAAAATCAATTTAATGATATACTGATGCTAACAAGCATCTACAAGATTCCCCCTTCCTATCCCAACCCGAAAAACTGTAAAGAATTTTATTGCGAAAAATATTACCTCAGCCAGGATTTGAACCTGGACCTCCCTACATTCCGGGCGGGCGTCGTACCAGTTCGACTACCGAGGCATGTGGTAATATTTATCGCAATAAACGAAGATGTTAAGAGAAATAGAACGTATTGAAAGGCCAATGTGTATAAATAATAATTAGGATAAGACCGCATATATGTATAAACAATTTAAATCGAGAGATAGGCCAATGACGGTCATAGCGGATCTTAGTGCTCCAATAATATTAATGTGTGACTTTTCTATAAACTGCGCGCCGTTACGCAATAAAATTCTTTACAGTTTTTCGGGTTGGGATGGGAAGGGGGGATCTTGTAGATGCTTGTTAGCATCAGTATATCATTAAATTGATTTTTCAATTTAATGTTGTGATATTCGAGAGTTGCGTTACATGTCCGATAGTAACGGCACGCAGTTTATAGAAAAGTCACACATTAATATTATTGGAGCACTAAGATCCGCTACGACCGTCATTGGCCTATCTCTCGATTTAAATTGTTTATTCAAAAAATTATATTTTGCTACTCTTTTACTGTTTCTTGTGATACCAATTTTGCTAATCTTTTATTGTTTCTTGTGATGTTAATATCAACTATATATTCATATATATCAATATCATAATTAAATTATTCAATTTTATGGAAGCAATTATAAAATTTCAAGTTATAAAAAAATATTATAATAATGTCTCACTTGGTTTTGTCTAAATTTTCTTTTCCATCCACTAGAAACGATAACATCGCCATTCGGTACATATGTCCAGCAATTGTTTCAGGATCAGGTATATTCCGTTTTACCCATCCCGTCCTCTTCATATGCTGGAAAACACAACGAAAAATATGCTTTAAAAAAATATTATAGATTGTATTACATATAGATTATTTTCTTTCAAGTTTCAAGGAAATAAGTCTCTTAACATAAAAAAGAAAAAAAAATAGTATAAAGAAATACTTTTCTTATATTCGTATATAACAATATTACATTATGTTATATTATCAGATTTCTTTTGTTTAAGATAAGAACAAAGAGATAGACTGATAAAGATTTCTTCTCTATTTTTTTTATTTTCATGCATTTTCATTCCTTTATTATTTTTCAAAGTTCTTAAAAACATGTCACCTTAAAATTCAAAATGAAACCTGAAATGAAACCTCATAGCCAAATAAGTAGAAGATATATCAGAAATCAATGGAATGGTCCAACAAAAATGTTGCTACAAGAAAGAACTATGTTGATTCAACGACGTATCTAGTCTAATAATTCTCCATTTAATCATATGGTATTATCATGATACAATTTAATAAACAAAGAAAATTACGTCATAGCTGATACATGAAGCTTATCAAACACTCATTAGTCAGCACAATTTTGAGCGTGTAAACAAACTGGAACAACTGGACTTTGCACTTATTAATGCTAATGAATTTTCTTCTTTTCTGTTCATTTCTTTACGTCGCATATCTTCAATTCTAATTTTCTCAAGCTTAAGATCCAAAAAGCGTTTTGTTCAAAAGGTCAATGACTCGATACATTTTTATCATTCATTAAAATAAAAGATATATAAATATCTTTGTTAATACTAACTTGCAGCGTGTAAAGAACAATATCTATCATATAATATAATGAGCTACAAATTGCGAATTAATGTAGATATTTTGTTCAAAGATCAAGTATCTATATATGTATTCTTTCATATATGTATCGGTAAGGCCAAATGTAGAAATTACACACACATATATATATATATATATATATATATATATATATACATATTTTACATCCTACAATACTTTAAATAAGAAAATAATAACTATTAATTTGATGATTAGAAAGATGTCAAAAAATATGAAATACATAAATAAATTGCTTATCTATATAATCGGTACTTCGCAACGGTTTAATAACTTAAATAATCAATTGCAGAATTTTATATACTCATTTCATATATCACCTATATTAAAATCTTAAGTATTAAAATTATGTGTAACACTAATAGCCGTTGTTTTTAATATCGCGCGACGTGGTAACCGATCTAACTTTAAAATATTATTTGAACTATCTGAAAGCTTATTCTTCCAGGTTTTTGTCCTTAGATTCTGATTTTTGTTATTTCGAGACATTCACATTGCGACACAACTTGTCCCTCTCTTCAGTTATATCAATAGCGATTTTATTGATAAAAGGATGTCTGATCTTGCCGTTAATCGCGACGAAGAACTCATCCAGTTCTCCCGGAATGTTGTCCCTTTTTTCATATTCGTACGCTTGCATTAGCAAGTCTAGTCTATCTAAATCTTTCACGTACTGTGCTTCAGGAGATTCCTGTTTTTCATATTCCTAAATATTAAAAAAAAAGGTAAAATGTAAATAAATATCAATACTATGTTAAAAGATTAGACAACACAAAAATATTCTTACACGAAATATTTGCAGTATCTCAGGTCCCTTATCACCTAGTAGCTCACAAATGTTTTCCATAGCTTCATCTTCCATTCTATGTTTTACATCTGGTGGTATACCACAGTAAGGCGTTATATCTCCCACAATACATTCGGCCAGGTCATGAATTAACGTCATTTGCATTATTCTGCAAATCAAAAAATTATAAACAATTTAAATCGAGAGATAGGCCAATGACGGTCATAGCGGATCTTAGTGCTCCAATAATATTAAT
>NJRP01000220.1:304489-314582 GCA_003063835.1 Aphaenogaster floridana | reverse complement strand
CTGCCCATGGCTCCTGCAATTTTATGTGCTTCCACCTTTACACCCGCGATTGGTTAATTTCTCCGTATGTCCATTTTACGCGGTTGTTCGAATATAACCGCGCATCGATTTTTGCGGGACCTCGAAAGAATCTGACGATAAACTATTAATTAAATTGCCTGCGATGATAGACCCCATGTTTTTTACGTTTTTTAGGAAACTATCTCGCAAGAATTTATTTCTAATAGATTCGTCGAAAGGACGTCTCCTCCGGGAGTGAAACTCCACGAAGGTATATCATATCTAATATACAATATTGTGCGAAACTGCAAATCAATTCATTACGATTTACGATATAATTATATGGTCAGGACGATGATCCCGATTCGGTTGGGTCGGACGCATCGAGCGTTGCAAAGAATTACGGGAGGTCGCCACGCTCGACGACCTTGCTTTGACTTTGGGACACAGACTTATCGCGGCTTGAACTCGCCGAACGGCGGTCGACTGCGTGACGTTACGTGTCTCGTTGGTAAAGGGTTAGCGAAGCTCGTCACGCCCAGCGGTACTCGGCTCTTCTCCAGGGATATCGCGGTGAACGGAGCTACAAGGGAAAACACTATCGTTATGGCGCTCAACAAGCTCAGCATCGATAAAGTGGAGTTAGGGGATAAGAGGGTACTTATACGGTAAGGTTCTCTGACAAGAGGTCTGATCTTTGTGGCTGAACTAGTGTACACTCGTACTTAAAATGAGATGGATATATATTTGAAGTTTGGCGAAAGCGAGAAAGAAAATTTTAGTGCAGCGATAAAGAACAGGCCCAAGATCTTATTAAGGAAAGAAGGCAACGCGGAGTCAGTGGGATACACAAGCATCACGGAAATGTAACAGAACGTAATGACTTTCCAGGGTCGACTTCAACGTGCCGCTGAAAGAGGGGAAGATAACGAACAATCAGAGAATCGTCGCTGCGCTGGACACAGTGAAGTATGCCATCGACAAGAAGGCCAAGTCCGTCGTGTTAATGTCCCATCTAGGTCGACCGGATGGTAAGAGGGATGAGAAGTATACGTTGAAACCCGTGGCCGAGGAGCTAAAAACTCTGTTGGGAAAAGAGATTTTGTTTTTAAACGACTGTGTTGGACCTGAAGTGGAAGCTGCTTGCGCCAATCCAGCATCCGGTACCATTATTTTGTTGGAAAACCTGAGATTTCACATAGAAGAAGAGGGCAAAGGAGTAGGACCCGATGGAAGTAAGGTATGTGAGATTATTTTCATTATTTTAGCCTTTAGTTTAATTCATTGTAAACTGTCTTCAAACGTAAATACATAAAAGTATGGAACTTAAGAATAATATATGAATTTATTTTAGATTAAAGCTGAAAAAGATAAAGTCACTGAATTCAGAGCGTCTTTAAGGAAGTTAGGAGATGTGTATATAAACGACGCCTTTGGAACCGCCCATCGTGCTCATAGTTCTATGATGGGAGATGGATTTGATATAAGAGCAAGCGGTTTTCTGTTGAAGAAAGAACTCGCATACTTTGCGAAAGCTCTAGATAATCCGGAAAGACCGTTTTTGGCTATACTCGGAGGGGCTAAGATTGCTGACAAGATCCAATTAATTAATAATCTCCTAGACAAAGTGAACGAAATGATTATTGGAGGTGGTATGGCGTACACATTCTTAAAAGTGTCTAAAGATATGAAGGTATAAAATTTAATGAAATTTAATTGCAAACGATAGTGAGATTTGCAATTAAATATTTCTAATTTTTTATATTTGCATGATTCTAGATTGGAAATTCGCTGTTTGATGAAGAAGGATCAAAAATTGTGAACGACCTCTTAGATAAAGCGAAAAAGAATAATGTCCAAATACACTTACCGGTGGATTTTGTGACCGCCGATAAATTTGCAGAGAATGCAGCGGTGGGAGCTGCGGATGTTGAGAATGGTATACCCGATGGATGGATGGGTCTCGATGTTGGCCCAAAATCAAGAGATTTGTTTGCAGGTGAGCAAATTTTTTTTATTGCTCATAGCAATTACATATTGAAGATTTTTCAGAGAACATATACAAATAATGCATTAAGTGTTCGACATTTAAAGGCATTACTAATTATATTGTTTTGATAGAACCAATAAAGAGAGCAAAGGTTATAGTATGGAACGGCCCAGCAGGAGTGTTTGAGTTTGAAAACTTCAACAAGGGTACAAAGAGCTTGATGGACAATGTTGTTGAGGCCACAACTCGTGGAACGATTACTATTATCGGTGGCGGGGACACGGCGACGTGTGCGGCTAAGTGGAAAACGGAGGATAAAGTGAGCCACGTGAGCACCGGCGGTGGTGCGAGTTTGGAACTCCTGGAGGGTAAAGTATTGCCCGGAGTCGCCGCCCTGTCTTCATCGTAAATCTGTCTTCGAAGTATTGATGTAAAGACCAATCGTTTTGTGACGTTTTAAAGTTCGTCGGTTCTATAGAAATTTAATGAGTAGCGTTCGAATGTTGGGGCGACAGAGATATTCGTTGAATTCGGCGTTAGTGAGATTAATGTAGAACAAGGACATATCTATTCTTTATCTTTTAGTTGTCGGTGCAATCTGTTGCTCCATTTGTCGGAACCCCAGCATTCTTTCACGAGGAATATTGAAATTATACGTTAACACATACTCTTAGATCTCTATAATACAATTATATTAATGTACAGTTATAGGTACACAACGTAAATGTGTATATTATCTGTAAAGTGTAATATATTAAGACAATATTAAATCCATCTTGTATATTAGCTACTAAGGAAATAATTGTAAGAAGAGACAGTCGCCGTTATACTAAATGTAATCGTCCCTGCACGGTAAAAAGTTCGCTCATAGTTTGAACACAGACTTCGGATTACTCTGCATCGTATTGAGCTGTAAATATTAACTTTTATTTAATAGCGTGATTATATACTTTCGGTCGTCTATAATGTCGAAAATAAATATTAAACGCACGATCTTATGGCTTTTATATTAAAGGGCTTGACGTTCATACATATAATTGTAAAATTGTATTTTTTATATAGTTTCTAATACATATATATATATTTTTTTATCTAATATAAAATGATTATATATATATATATATATATATAAAACTTTACAGATACTGTTTTTGTATATAAATATCTGGCATCCAATAGAAGTATTGGACAAAAAACTATTTGGTTGAAGTCTCTAGGAAACGAATTTTTTTATTGGATATTGGCGCAGGTTGGCATGATTTAATACGGAGTGCAGAAGGTGCAATACAGTGCAGTTGGAAGGAGCTGAGTGACATCTCTCGTGTCCATTCGTGTTATCATCAAGCATGGCGGCGACCGTGGCGGTGAAGGATGTTAACACTTTTCTCAGCCAAAAGCAAAATGTTGCTGACAAGGAGCTGGCCGCGGAATGGGCGCAGCTCGAGGAGTTGTATAGCAAACGGTAATACGATAATACAATATTTCGTGCGACCGGATTCCACAGAATGATGACGTGTAATTGTAACCCTTCTCGGTTTCGGTGACTTGCAGGCTTTGGCATCAGCTGACGCTGAAACTGGAGACGTTTGTGAAGAATCCGGTGCTCCAGCAAGGGGATAATCTCGTGCAGCTTTACGTCAATTTCCTGTCGACGTTCGAGAACAAGTGAGCATCGCCAAATAGACTATTTCAAATTTAAATAGCTGTAAGACCTTATATGGTATATGACTCTCACCTGTATTTATATTAATCTATGTATTGTTTTTTTATTAATCTTGTTTGCTATTAAGATTGTTTATTATGTTTTTACAAAGAATAAATCCATTGTCGTTGGTGGAGATATTGGCGCACGTGATACAACAGTTTCAAGATAAGCAAGAGGCGATTAAATTCTTGGAGAAAACAGAAACAAAGATCCAGAGCAACAATGAAGCTATTGCCCTTTGTAAGGTTCTCAAGGGACAGATTCTATTGGATAAACTAAACAATCAGGAGCAGGCAAAGAAGATCATAGAAGAGGTAGAAGCTATGCTAGATAATGCCGATGGCGTTACGACGGTTCATGGACGTTTTTACCTTCTCGCCAGCCGATTATATAGATTACAAGGCAAACACGCGGAATATTATCGTACAGCACTAAGGTATTTTTACATATGACATATGAGTTTATTAAGAAGATTACACACAGTTTGTAAACCTTGATAATTGATTACAACTAATATAATTTTCCTCACTGATTATTTTTCTTTTTATCATGAAGATATCTAGGTTGCATCGAATTGAGCAGTTTGAGCAGACAAGAGCAAGAACAGCATGCCTTCTTTCTCGGACTCGCGGCACTGTTAGGTGAAGGGGTCTATAATCTTGGAGAATTATTAGCACATCCGGTCTTGGAATCGTTAAAAGGCACGCCAAACAATTGGCTCGTCGATTTGTTGCAAGCTTTTAACGCTGGCGATATCGTCGCGTTGGAAAGATTGAAGCCCCAATGGAGTAAAGTGGCTGATCTAGCGGCGCAGGAACTAAAATTGAGACAAAAGATCTCGTTGCTATGTCTCATGGAAATGACTTTCAAACGGCAAGCCAACAATCGGTATGTATAATTCAGTTACGAGCAAGTAATACTGTTTCAAATTCTCAAAAATTGAATGGTTAACTTGACAATAACGTATGACGCTTCCCATTCTAGACAACTGACGTTCACGGAAATCTCTCAGGAGACGCGTTTACCTCTTGGTGAAGTGGAATTGCTAGTGATGAAAGCTCTTGCTCAGGGTCTTGTGCGAGGTGCCATAGATCAAGTGGCAGGCACTGTCAATATGACTTGGGTGCAACCACGCGTCCTAGATCGCAGTCAAATCGCTGGAATGGTACAACGTCTTGATGGATGGTGCAAGGATGTTAGCTCGATGGAAAAACTCTTGGAGTCAAGGGCCTCTGAAATCCTCACTCTTTGAGAATACCAAGGCCACTTTCGACTTACTTGTTTATTGTATCAGCAGAATGTTGATTTGCGTGTTCACACGATTATAAAATCAGTTTCTTAACATGTCGCCAATAAATATGAACAATTATTTCTTACATGTGCATTTAAACAGAATTTCTGTATCTCTTCTTTGGATTAAAAACAAAAAGGTTGGTATTAATTATAAGTTTTGATAAGAAGTTTTAAAAGAAAATACAAAATAGAAACAAGAAGTAAATGTTTTATTTGGAAATTCGTGAAAATACATTTTTCTAGTAGTCTTGGTGCATTTTACAATGGTAGATATCAGTGAGTGTTAAATGCTGTCCTCTTTTGTATAATGTAAGTACTTAAATACAGTATTTGAATTATACAATTTTAAGTAAAAATAGCAAATATTGCTAGTCCTATTTACAACTACTTTATACATATTATATGTAACACATAAACAACCAAGCACGAATCGGACACAATATGGTTGGCAACAATTTGGGATAATCTTATAATAAATTATATAAAAGCTAAAAAGATTAAATATATAAATGTCTTTAGAAATTACGGACTCTTTCACAATTTGAGCACATGATTTTGTACACTCAGCTTTTTTCAATTTCAATTCCTTATTTAAAAAATAAAGTTCATAATACGTCAACATTTATTTAAAAATCTTACGAATAAAAAAATTAAGTACATTTGAGAGTACTCTGCTTTCATAGTTTTAAAAATCGATCGAATGAACGCAGTTACTAAACGAAGATCCATACATTTAAGTACACATGCTTATTCTATATCACATGATTGACTTTCCATTTACTCTCGATCTGCTCGTCTTGCTTACATTGTATATCGTATACAAATGATGCGCCTATGCAGTTAGAAAGCAACTGACTACATTATTTCGCGATGTATGAAATAATGACTTAGCATACTCTGTTAAGAACATGCTATATGCTAGTGTTCGCTGCTTGTCAGAGCTTATTAATGCCATCAGTTAGAATCGATGGACTAAACAAAGCTAGCTACTTATGTAGCGAAATGTTATATAAATTTGCAAATGCATCTTCTTTGACTCAATTTTGTTCTTTCAGTCTATTTCCATAGATTTTCTCTTCAGGCTGCCATCCGAGGCTGGTGGTCCAGAGGTAAGAAGCTTCTCTTTCAAATACATATAATTCTTCAATCTGGAGGCAGCATAATCCTAAAACATGTAGCAGTATCCATGTACTTAAATCTAACTGGATGTAGTCAAACAGCGAGAACGAATACAAGAGATAAGACAAAATACATACCCAATAGCCAAATGGGATTTGTGAAAGTTTCGCGTTTACAACACTCCAAAGACCCCAGAACAAGTGACTAGCTAGCGAAAATATCCTCAGTTCCATCATGATGCGTTCCTCCTCCAGAGATCCTTCTTTCCCCAATGTTTTTAGGTAGGCTCTTATGAAGTTGAGCTGTCGAGAGAAAAATCGTTTTGTAAAAACTGTATATTAAAGAGGAGGCGTAGAGGGTTACCCTACACTCTTGTACTTTGATATTTAATAATTATAAATATATGTATAATCTTTTAATAAATTTGTTAAATAATCTTTTAATATAAATTCATTCGTATATTAAAAATACGCAATAGATATATGTAAATATGTAATAACTAGTTTGTTGCCGGAATCATTTTTACAACACATTGAAAACATTATACAGTAATATGAACAAATTAGACATACACAGAGCTTGAATTACTAACAAATGAATAAATATCAAGCATTTGAAAAATACAAAAGAAATAATTTAGGATGCATTACATAACAATATAAAATTAATATCAAAAGATATAATCAGTTTTGTAAATATCAATGTAAAAAAATGATTGATATGAATTATTCACGCCTATCCATTACTGTCGGAAGATAAGTATTTCCTATTTATTTTAAGATTCCCATTGATATTTTATGACAAATTATCGTCAGTAGCCTGAACTATTTGAAAACCCGTTTGCAAACTCAAGTATGAATTCAGCACATATTATTATGCATACAGAATCGTGTCAATTAAACTGCTCCAATGGAAGATAATGCACTTTTAATAGCACAGCTATCCCGAAAAGATACGTTCGAAAGGGTATGAATTGACGCAGGCTATGAATTGACTAGTGAGGAGAGTGTACAGGTACTCTAGAATCGTAGATGAGCGGATTGGTGCTGCCAAGATGGTGGTACCGGTGGCACCCTGGTTCCACAAATGTAGAGCACCCACAAGTCGGGATCCATCACACCACAGGCAGTTTCACATTGCCGGCCAATTTTTTCTCTGTTTGCAGGCATCAGCCTTGTCTTGACGGATTGCGGTCCTGTGAAACTAATATATACACACGCAGCACACGCCAAGCCGACACCCTACCTATTGTGCTCTCGTCAATACCGAATAGCATGATACTTGGCAGCTGAGAAAGCTGCCTCATCGCGTAATTATCGTAAAATTTTGACCGAAACAATTTGTACATTACGCTTTTACGATGATTTACATGAAATGCGCGCACTACTTTCAAATTTGCATCTGCATCTTTGAATTAGATGTGAATGTTGAATAAATATATTGTAATCATGAAAAACAAAAAGTAAAAGAAATAATTTCTTACCTAATTACAAGAAAAAAAATCAAATTGTCGATATCAGTTGCTATCAAAGTTCGCAAATTTCTCCTTTGCTTACTACAATTTCTCTTATCGATTTCATGATGTACCATTGTACTAGACATACCTATTTTTGCTTTATGAATATTATATTATCAATTAATCTGCTTACGAAAGAATTCATGATATGATAACACTGGATGAAGGATATTGAACAGATAATCAAGATATCTTACCCAGATTACTTCACTTTCCAACCCTTTTATTAATTCATGCTTACCTTTTGCTCCTTCGTAGGACTATCAGCCAGACGTTCGTGAAAGAAGGGATATTCTGGTGCTGTGTAGTCGTATAACCATTCGGCGAAATGATTGGCGATATCAAATCCTCGATAGTTGTAGGAACAATATTCGAAGTCAATGAGTACTAACTTGGGCTTTCGCGTATTCTGAAGTAGAAGTATATTTCCCTCTTGCATATCATTGTGACAGAATGTAACCGGGTGCTTTTGTTGCGTTACAATTGTCCTAAAGATAGAGATTAGAAAGTTTAAGTTACGTGACATCTTTTTTATAAACTCCAAATTTCTCCTACTTACTTGAGCCAATTGATCTCATGCTCCAAATTAATGCTTCTTATCGCACTGACATTCTCCAATTGCCGACTATCAATGTCCTCAGTGTTCTCGAGAATGTCTGTCGCTGTATTGAGCCAATTTTTCATTGTGTCCCATATCCACGTGGGCTCTTTGCTAATTGGTATCTGCATCGTATGTATCTGCCCCATCTTCTCCGCGATCAATAGACTCAAGGTCGAATCCGCCAGTTCTTTCGTCAGCAAAGGTCGGGCCGGTATATATTCCTCTATACGGCCACCTGGAAACACTCCATGCAGCTTGGGACCGAGTCTCCTCTCGGAGAGTAAGGTGAAGATAACGGATTCTGTGATGAGTCCCTCTAATGCTCTCTCTCCATGCACCTGTCCATAAAGACGTATCAAAACTTGACGAGGTTCCCCCCTGATTGGAACCGTTCCCTCGGGAAGCTGAACGTTGTACAGCCAATTACTTAGACCACCACTGAAAATAATTACATGTATCTTATCACTCAACTGTTGCTTTGTCACCCTGTCATGTATTCCGCCACATATAACACATATTTACAAACCTGACGCGTTTGAGAATGATGTTTTCCGCCGTAATGTGTTTCCATACGCCGTGCAAGTAATCTCGACAGATTCTTGCGGCAGTTTCCCTCATCTCGGGATTCTTCTCAGACATCTGTCAAAATAAGAAGATATCACGATTAATTGCGACTTTCAAACACTCGGTGTACGAAAGAAATCCTATCGCTTATCACTTAAAGTACAATTTTCTCTCACCAGCTAATGACAAATCATCTAAACAATTACTTGACGATGGAGGGTACGCAACAAAGGTAACCAAGGGACTAAGACGCGCAACACTCCCAAGATTGTTTACCCGTCTGTTTGTTCAACGAAGCATGAGATCAGAAGATCGGACTCGTGGTAATTATAAATAATGGGGCAGATAACGTGCGAATATCATGCCAAAAGACGCGATCGTGCATACGCAATCGAGATCACCTGCTGTTGACAGGAAAAGCACATACCACATATTAGCATTACCAGCGCATACCAACGCATGCGTCACAACATCACGCCAGTGGCTCTCAATCTGTATTCTATGGGCTGTAACCTTGAGCTTTCAGCTTAAGGGCCATGGTACACAGACAAACATAAGCAGTAAAACAAGCAGTAAATAAATCGACCAATCACAATCAAGCAGTAAAACAATAACGTAAATAGTATCAAATAAAAAAATTTTGAATTTTCTTCCTGCTTACGTTTTTGTATGTGCCATTGGCTTTAGGGCCATCACCAAAAACGTAAGCAGGAAGAAAATCGAAATTTTATTCCCTTTTTATCCCTAAAAATAGCAGGACTCTGGACTCCCTAGGACTCAGCATCCACATCAGTGCGTAATGTCCGCAGAAAAGGGTCCGGGTTCTTGTTTATTCCAAAGGTCACATTCAAATTGTTTTTTTACGAATTTCTTTTTTATATTTATATACGCGTCTGCACAAGCGAGAGATTCTTAGTTTTAACTTTTAGCTCATCAGGAAGCAACTGTGAACACTAAAGCCAATGGCACATACAAAAACGTAAGCAGTAAGTAAATCGACCAATCATAATTAAGCAGAAAGACAATAACGTAAATAGTATCAAATAAAAAAATTTTGATGTTCTTCCTGCTTATGTTTTTGTATGTGTCATATGGCTACGGTGACCATACGTCCTTTATTGTAGAGGACAGTCCTTTATTTCAAGTAGCTGTCCTTTATATTTATTTATTTTTTCAATACTCAATTTTGTCCTTTATTTTTACAATATTACACCTTTATTTTTTAATATTACAATATTGGGAAGTTCTTTTCTACTTAGCGTTCCAATGTCTAATGTCGTACTAACATGAGAATTTTTACGGAAA
>NJRP01000220.1:277841-302490 GCA_003063835.1 Aphaenogaster floridana | reverse complement strand
TATATAGATGCTAGTGAGCACCAAAAATTATTAAATTGCTCGTCAATTTCAGGGATCTTATATATAAATATATATATATATATATATTTATATATAAGATCCCTGACTTTGCAAAAGCTTGTATCTAGGTCATATGGATCCCAACCAGTAATGTGGACTCTGAAAGGTCTTTCTCTTTCCATTCCATTGTGGTTTCTGACCGTCGAAGGTCACTTTTGTCTGAAAACACTGAGACCCCATACAGCACAGAAGTTGCAGGAACATTGCAGCAACATAACAACATTGTCGAAACATTGCTGCAATGCTACTGCAATGTTCTGTGCTGTATGGGGACACTTACTTACTTCAATAAGTAAATATTTGAAGGATTAATACCTTTTTCTTGTTACTTTAATATTAATAATTTTGCTAGAGATTGTGAAATGTTACCATTCAGTTCTTTTTGTTCAATTTTAGGGCTAAACCAAAGAGATTTATGCCTAAAACTTGTTTTTGTTTACTTTTTTTTAGACATGTTACTGTTTTTATTGTCTGAAGATGATATGTAATTTGTTCCATGCTATTTTAATATGTTATGTTACATTTTTTAACATATATTTAGCCTTAATAAATGATGTAAATTGTTCTATCAAAACTTTAAGTCGTCTTATTGAAGTCCTGTCCATCTCTGACCACGGCATTATCAAAAACACATTGTTTTAAGTGAAAATTGGGAAAACGCAAAATAACGCAAAATCAGGAAAAACAAAACGCAAAAAATGCCAAAAAATAACATCAAAATGTCACACCTTTAGATATGGGCTTTCTTTCATATTTATATTTGACTAATAACAATCTCTCTTTATACGTCATACGACATCGAGCACTCCTTGACCGCATTTTCGACTTGAACGTGACATTTTTCGTAACAATATTCCGTCTATATATAAAATATGTCGATATATAATTTTTTCTTTTATATAATCTCTATTCGTATATATATAAGAAAAAATAATAAGAATAATTGAAAAATAATTCGAAAAATAACTTTTGCATTGTTTTTTCCAAAAGTAAAATTGCGATTAGATTGTACAATATTCTATGTATAATCATATATATATATCTTTTTAATACAATTATTACATTTATATGTAATTATATATGGGTAAACTTTTCTCATTTCCTTAAACTTCTTGTAAAAAAAACAATGCAAAAGTTATTTTTCTAATTATTTTTCAATTATTCTAATTTTTTTCTGTATGTATACAGATAGAGATTTATATAAAAAAAGAAAGAAAACATATGGACATATTTTATATATACAGGGTGCGGCAAAAGTACCGGGCCGGTGAAATATCTCGAAAACAAGACATTTTAGAACAAAATGTTTTATACAAAAATTGTAGGGTTTTAAAAAATGCATCAAACACCGATATTTATTTGACGTTGAGCATAAGCTTGGAAGAGCTCTCAAGTTTAGGTTGAATTTTTTAAATGGAACGCCTAATTATTTATCGTGCATTCTTGTAGCTTATCTCAAGAGCTTTTCAAAACATTATAAGAAAATTATTTTTCGTTAAGTATTTTTCGAGATATAAGTTGATGAAGTTCAAGTATCGCCAGCATTAGCATGGCATTATCCAAGGTGTACCGCATGGAGGTAGCTTGGTGTGTGTCCGTGTGTGCATGCGTGCGTGCGTGCGTGCGTGGATAATGAACACCAATCGGGTAGCTGAATTCTTTTTGCTTATGAAAAAAGAATTATTACGCAATCGGTAAATAAATACTGATTAAAATCATTCAGATTTAAAAAATATATACAGGTAACTTTATATGGCGTTGTGAAGAATTAAAACGAGCCAGGATGTCTACTTTTCTGCTGCGCTGTGCTGTGCTTCGTGCGACGTTTCTTATTTTTTCTTTTTCTTTCCTTTTGCAGACGCACAACACCTGAGTATACCGGGTGTCCCGCTCTCGACGAATCATTTTCTTATCTACGAATTATTTTATCTGTATTTTTTAATCTATATTTTTCAAGTCTCAAGGATTTTATCAACGCTTCCCACTGGATGCGTAATTCTTTTTCATAAGCACAAAGAATCGGTTATAAAGGTCCAATAATCTCTCTCTCTCTCTCGACCCTTTCTATATTCTTCCGTTCCTATAAATATCTATTTTTATATACGAACGCATTTATTGAACGAAACTTGTGCATTTCCGCCTGGTATTTTCACTCGTCCCGAACGTTTATGTAACTGCATGTTTCAGTTTCGTGACAAATAGAAAAATAAGATTAAAGTACATTTTATCAAACATGTCAACACATCAACTTTGGTTTTGCATACTGCGTTTAAGTGATAACATATTAATATACTGCGTTTAAGTGATAACATATTAACATACTGCGCACATTAATCAGTCTCTGCCATGATAAATCAGCAGTCTGCGATCTGTGTGCGTAGTTCAGTTCAGTTTTCTAAGAATTTGCAACGTCTATGAATGCTTATAAGGTCTCAGATTCTATTTGTGGCCTTGATATCTATCTCGATGCGCGTGTTGTCGAAAACAATATATATTCCGGAAATTGGATATGAGAGTTTCAGAGGAATATTGTGACTATCAAACGAAAGATAAGCAAAAATTGATAAGCAGTCAATATTCTCAAGAGTGTAAAATTCATCTAATTGCAAGCCTCTCTGATCCACATGCGACGACAAAGTTGCACGCAAATAAGTGTGTATATTTCGTCAGAATCTTGCTGCATTTTCGTAAAAGGCAGAATTTGTGAGTCAAAAGAGAAAAACATTATAATCATTCACATCAGGAATGGTGGAACGAGAATTGGAAGCGTATGGATCTCCCTGTACATTCTTCTGCACCCATGAAATTAGATACGCCAACGTCGTCGAGAAAGGAGACGAAGAGAAGGAAAGAGGACAGAGAAAGCGTAGCAACTAAAAGGAGCATTGATCGAAAAACAGCATTGATTTCAACGAATAATTTTAAACTTCGGGGAAATCGAGTAGAATAAAAATGAGGCGGAAAAGCAGGGCGTCATAAAGGGTCTGAAAACAGCATCAGATCCAACGAATAAATCCTTTTTTTAGCTTCGGGGAAGTCGAGTAGAATGAAAATGAGGCGGAAAAGCAGGGCGTCTTAAAGGGTCTGAAAACAGGATCAGCTCTAAGGAATGAACCCTTTCTTTTAGCTTTGGGGAAATCGAGTAGAATAATTAGGCGGAAAAGCGCGGTGTCCCCATATAGCACATGATATTCTGAGAATATTCTAAGAATATTCTCGAATATTCTAGAATATTCTTAGAATATTCTCAGAATATCATGTGCTATGTGGGTCTTGAAGGGTTGGAAAACAACATCGATTCCAACGAATAAACACACATCTTTTTTCAGCTTCAGGGATATCGAGTAGATTAAAAATGAGGCGGAAAAGCGCAGCGTTTAAGGAGGTTCTCCAGCTTTAAAAAGTAGAAGTCTTGTGACTTTTCATATTTTTTAATACAGGAGCTTTTTGATCACCGTCATCTTCTAAATATTGAAAAACAATAATTTGTTATTAAAAAGTATTCTTTAATAATATATATACTTAAAACTCTCGTTCTTATAAAAAATTTTAATGCTACTTTAGAAAATTATTTTTAAAAAACTATACGATCAAAAATTTTAAAATATATTCAAGAATGCCTAAATATTAATCATAAACTTATTCTCAAAATTTGATCAAGTTCTTAGATTATGTGAAGACTAGAGAAGCTCGGAAAACAACATCGATTTCGACGAACGAACGTGTTTTCAGTGTCGTGGAAATCGAGCAGAGTAAAAAAATATGCGACGGAAGAGAAGCCAAGTTCGAAGAATCGCACTTTTCCGGGAAGCGATTAAAGCGAGGCGATTAAGTCTCCAATTAGGTGCAGGGTTACGTGAACCTGCGATTAAGCCTCCAATTATGTGGATTACGTGAACCTGCGATAACAAAAAATTACGTTTCGTGCGACGGAAAAAATTCCAGGGACATGCAATGCAGATTAAAAAAAATCGAATACACCAAGTACCTTGTCTTCGATGCCCATGTCGAAAGCTCGTCGTCGAACGCTCGTCGTCGAACGCACCGTTCGGAGCAGATTGAAACAATAGCTGGCTCGTCGTTCCCGAAAGAGAGACAGGACGATCCTCGGACGATGTGGTAACGACCTAGAGCTAATTATTACCGGCGCGATGGTATTCGAACTATGTCACGAGACGTGGCGCCGGATAAGATAACGCGTGTATATGCGTCACAGACGAAACCCGGTTTCCTGGCGAGAGAACGAGCTCGCGGTCGCCGCGAACGACGGGACAGGTCGTAGGGATCAGGACAAATGTCAGGTATCTCAGGTATCTCCGTGGACACGTCACGTCCACATGGAACTCCGTCGACTGGAAAATAATATCACGTCGTGTACACAGGTATATTTAAGGTATATTTAAGATATCGAAGGAAGAAGAAAAAAAGGATATATATATATCTCAGGAAAACTGCCCAGTTCTGAGAATCGGGATTGCTCGGGATCACTCCGGAAAAACACGTAAGACCGTCTCGCCCGTCACCGTCCAAATGACTGGAAATAGACGGAATAGTGGGAATGACGCATACTCCGCACTCCGCTCCGCCTGATCCTGGTGGCTGGTACCGGACTACCGAGTACCGGCTTGTTTTTGTCGCGGTTCACTTGCGAGCGCCAATCAGGAGGCGCGCAAGGATCAGCCGGTGGGGGCGATATAATGATAATGCGAGTAATGCGACGCGGCGACGCAATGCCGTATTCTTATCGCGTGTACGTCGGCGGCGCCTTTCAGACACGTGATAAGAGAGGAAGGAGAAAAAAAGCAGCGCGAGAGTATAACGTACTCTTTGTTGAGGAAAACTTCGATTGCGATTTTCCTCTTCCTTTTTGCGCATTAAGCGGTGTCTACAATGAGATTTAGGCTGCGTTCCGTTTCACGCATATGCGCGCATTTTTTTACAGATTACGTGACATGAACTATAGATAAATGCGCGCATATGCGTGAAACGGAACGCAGCCTTAAGTCGTAAGATTTAAGCATATTGACCAATCACAGTCGAGCATTCTAAAAGTAACGCCGCAATTTTGATTGTGATTGGTCGATATGTTAAGTCTTACGACTTAAAATCTCATTGTAGACACCGCTTTAAAGGCCATAGCACACAAAAAAAACGTACGCAGTAAAACTTAAACTTAAGCGGTGTCTACAATGAGATTTTAAGTCGTAAGACTTTACATATCGACCAATCACAGTTGAGCATTCTAAAAGTTCGACCGCAATTTTGATTGTGATTGGTCGATATGTTAAATCTTCCCCAACAGCACAGAACATTGCAGCAACATTGCAATATTGCAGCAACATTGCAGCAATATTGCAATATTGTTGCAATGTTCTGTGCTGTTAGGGTTACGACTTAAAATCTCATTTATTTTGCATTTATGTCCATACCAAATAGATTAACTTTGATCTCGGTTTAACTTACTCTTTATCTTTTTCTAGTTTGAAGAGTGAATTAAACCGAGATCATCTATATTGGTAGAAATGGACATTAATGTCCATTTCTACCAACGTAGATTAACTTTAATCTCGGTCCCACACAGCACACGATATTGCGATATCCACTAGATATCCGAGGGATCGCAATATGTCCAATTATATATCTCAATAACCGTAGGATCTCCATGGGATCGCATTATGTCCACTTGGACATCCGGATCACTCTGGGATATCCTCAGGATAAAGTGTGCTGTGTGGGGTTTAATTTACTCTTTATCTTTTTTTAGTTCTAAGAATTAGAAAGAGATAAAGAGTAAGTTAAACCGAGATTAAAGTTAATCTACATTGGTGGAAATGAACATAAATAGTTCATTTCTACCAATGTAGATTAACTTTAATCTCGGTTTAACTTAATCGCTTATCTTTTTCTAGTTCTAAGAATTAGAAAAAGATAAAGAGTATTAAGTTAAACCCGAGATTAATATTAATCTACATTGGTAGAAATGGATATTAGAGCGAGACGGTATATAATTAGACCCGTAGAAAGAAAAGGAGAGAAGATAAGCCCGAAGAGTTCGGCTGCAAATGGAAAAAATTTTTAAATGGCACATGAAGCGACATCTCTTCAAATAACAAGGAACTGCGTCGTCGAGTCGGTAAAGCAGTGCGCCGTCGTTAAAACAGGGCGCTTATCCATTCGTTCTGCATTACCTTGCATCTTCCAGATCTGCAATGATTTAAAACGCCGTTATTATATAAATAAAAGCTCGCTGTCAAAAGGATTCGAAATGACGGAGTCTCCGAGCACAAGTTCGGCCGCTAATATCTGCGAATTGTAAGTTCGGCGTTTTATTAAATGTTATATATTAAACGTTTAACTTAATGTAATTCGTAAAAAGAGTATCCACGTGTAAAATTGCGAGGTTACAGTAAACACAAAGCTAAGATCCTGAAGAGCGAATATTGTAATTTTACTAATTTTTATCTGTTATTGTGTCAACGTGCGTTTTTCTTCTTGTATTAGATGCAACAAGCGCACACGTTTGTATACCTGTCCTCGATGTGGCATAAGCTATTGCGGAGCCGAATGTTACAAGTCAGACGCGCATACGGATTGCTCCGAGAGCTTTTACAGACAATGCGTCGAGGATGAGCTGAAGTCTCAGGAGAATGATCCGGCTGCTAGGCAAAAAATGATGGAAATCCTTAAAAGAGTGCACGAGGCAGATCTGGAAAATGATATCTTAGAGGACAATTCGGACGAGAAGAGCAGCAGCGGTGAGGACTATCCATTGGATTCAGACGACGAGCAAGAGGTAGTTATAATAAGAGACCAATACTTTAGAAATTTGTTTATCATTTGCTCATTCTTACGAATCTTATCTTTCAGCTTCTTGATTTAGAGACCAGATTACAGAATGTTAATTTCGAAGATCCAAATGAGCTCTGGTCAGCCTTATCCGAAGCGGAGAGACAAGAATTTGAGGCGCTGATAAAAAATGGAGAGGCGGAAAAGTTGCTGCCCAAGTGGGTGCCATGGTGGACTTGCCGTGTGGAAAGAAAATTAATCCAGCCCATTGAAGAAGACAAAGATGCTTATAGTGATTTAAAGTATCCTGCTTTGATAGATGTACCGTTATTTAATGAATTACAGGTTAGTAACAACAGATTTATAATATGCAATTAGAGTAATACTAAAGATTATTATTTGCGTTTAGAAAGCATCCCCTTGTGTATATTTTAATATGATAAATGTGATATATGCATATGCGTATATTGCTCTTTACTACATTGGAGATTATTTGAACTGTGCCGAGGAAGCTGCCAATGTTTTTCTGATTATCTGTGGGAACATGAGAAACAACGAGGTCTTCAAAGATGCAGACTCGCCAATTGAATCCGTTATAGAAAACATAAAAAGCGTGAGTAGTTTATATACATATATGTTGATATAAATGTATACATTATAATATGTTATTATTAAATACATATGTAGGTTGACTGGCTACCACAAGATGAACAAACTATAGCGGCGCTAAAAGAAGCTGGCGCTTCCATTTTGCAAGGACCAGGCACTGAAATGAAAACCATCTATACATCTGCAGCACTTTCCGAGCTTCATCGATTGTTGACAGCAGCCAAGGAAGAAATTTCTAGTCGTAAGAGCGGCAACCAAGAATTTACAAAGCGATTTTCGCAGAAACAGAGCAACGACCCAAATCTGTCGAAAAAGAGTATACTTCTGTACTTAAAGAAACTAGAATATTATTTATCGTGGATAAAAAGCACTGGAGCAGGAGTTTTGTAAATATGAAGTTTTATTATTTATTAAAACTGTACACTGTATTATTAATAATAGCTCATTATTAATAATATTACAGTTATCTTTAAATTAGGTGCTCGAATTGATGCCCGTTAACATTAATACAATGATATAATCTGTTAATCAATGACGAAACAGCATTCTGAGTTGTTTCTGAACTAAGTCTATTGCACGTTTTGAGAATTTGATCTTTCATATTCTCTACCGTTGTGGGTGGCTCATACACTGTGGGAGCTTTCCAACAAGAGACATATATCGACACAGGATCATTTTATCTTTAGCATTGTTCGTTTTGTCCCTTGAGAGCTGCTCGGAGTCGCTCCAATGCACTCCAATACGTTGATTCCGGTCATTCCGGTGACATTCCGGTGGCACCAACCAATTGGAGTGCATTGGAGCGACTCCGAGCAGCTCTCAAGAGACAAAACGAACAATGCTTTTGTTCGATATTCAGTGAAAGACAAAAATAGAATGACTTCTGTGTCGATATGTGTCTCTTGCTGGAAAGCTCCCGATATCTTTCAATGTATCCCACAAGAAATAATCCAATGGCGTTAGATGAATGAGGTAGCCATAAAAATTCTCCACAACCGGTTGCATTTGAACAATTTGGTCAATTGATCCATGCGATTGGTCAATTCTCTCTCTGTCCGAGATCTCTGACCGATTTCTAGCATCGTGGACAAGACTTAACAGTGGCAGAAAAAAATATAACGTTCTATTTAAAAAATAAAGTTGACCTTGAAATTTTTTAACCGCCTCCACTTATAAAAAAATGTACACACTATATAATGTGACTCCCTCGAAGTCATGCAACTTTTGTATATAACAATTTTTCGTATAACTTATAATTTACAAGGTTTTCGAGGTGTGCAAGTTAGGTACCCCATTCTGTATATCTGTACTTTAGAGGTAAATAATCGTATATCCATTATTATAAATTTAGAGAAAATAGGGTTTAAAGTTTTAAATAGGGAAAGAGTGTATTTTTTTAGATATAAAAAAAGTAAAAAATAAAGCAAAGTATAAAGTATAAACTATCCAGTAAACACCAGTAAACACCAACAGTAACGTTGCATCAATATAAATTTCCTACTCATTGTCAGCAATGTAAATGCAATATAACACGCATGTTATATTACATTTACATTGTTGAGTGGGAAATTATAACATTGATGCAATGTTACTGTTGGTTGGTGTTTATTATAATTATTATAATTATGGGTAAATTATAAAATATAAAGTATTAACTCAATTTTGACAAAAAGTGGACATACGATCTTTTACCTCTGAGGTACACACACAAACACACACGCGCGCGCATTTTCTGTTATTCAGGTCCGTCTGGACGGACCTTTATGCTTCCTCCTGCGACTTAAGCGGTGTCTACAATGAGATTTTAAGTCGTAAGACTTAACATATCGACCAATCACAGTTGAGCATTCTAACAGTAAGACCGCAATTTTGATTGTGATTGGTCGATATGTTAAATCTTACGACTTAAAATCTCATTGTAGACACCGCTTTACGAACATACCTAGCAGACGACGTTACTGACGTTTATTGCGAATGAATTATTGCAGGCTGCCAGTCAGTGGCGATCAGTAGCGATCAGTCGGCTGCAAGATGATGGCGGATGAGAGATTGTTTTTCTCGAACGCCGTCCAACAATTGGCGAGATGTTTGGCCGCTATCAAGCCTACGTCGTGGGAAAAAGTAAGTTGAATCTTCCCGAGAGAGTCCTCCGATCGAACATCGATTTTTCGACAACGGACAGCTATATCACTCCGCGTTTTCCATCGATTTTATCGCGGCTAACCACAGGAAATGTCAGCTGACATCCTGACATTTTCATGTTATGACATAATCCAAAGGATATCACGTCACTTGGAGGATTATTATAGTCATTTACGATACACGATAATTAATGTTGCTGTCTTGTAAAAAATTATGATTGCAACTTGCATAATGACTTTGAAAAAATCTTAGAAAATGCAGTAAACAATATATTTTTACAATGGCATAGAAATATGTACTCCGGAAATTACGCAGTATAAGTTATCGAGGTTACATGATAAATGTGCAATTATTTATAATAAATTGTAGCAGGAAGAAATTGATATTCTATAAGATTGTGGTTATTTATAAAGTATTAATCAAAAATGTAAGATCATTTTTATATTATTTTATCATAATATATAGAGGAGAGTCCCCTATTACGAGATGGGCTCCTAATATGAGATAGCGGGGTTTTTGCTAAACTAATAGGCCCCATTTGTTGGTTCCACCATGAACTTATTGTTCTTGGGATGAAATCTATTTAGTGGAAAATTCATTGTTAGATTGTGCGTGCAGTCGTTGCGAAAAAAAATTTGTGAAATTGGATGTTGTTATTGAGGTGAATCTTTAAACCTTGTTTATTATATAATAAATAAATATTTGGCAATAAATTCTGCATGCAGTGATAGAGTAAGATCGTATTAATAGGAAAATACATAGGAAAATATGTTGAATTGCTTAATTGTACACTGAGAAAAAAAAGTATTGAAAAACTAAAATATTTAGCCCGACACGTTCAACTAAAACATTAGTCGGTTTAACTGAACATTAGTTGAATTAACTAATTCTTGATTAAAAAATTTTGATGGTTGACATGAATGAACTATACTTTTTTTAATTCAACTAATGTTCAGTTAAACCAACTAATGTTTTAATTGAACATATTGGACTAAATATATTTTAGTTTTTCAACAAATTTTTTTTCTCAGTGTAGAAGTTAGATTTGGTGATCGCGAAACCGCAAGGTGTGGGGCTTGTAATATGAGATACTCAGGGTACTCCTAATATGAGATAACCTGTGCTCGAGTGACAACCGTTACTGGAGTATAAATAAGTTATTGTACAGTAATAAAAGGAGGGAAAATACTATGTTAAAGTTAAGGGAAGGTTTATATACGAAATTATAAGAGTGCTGACGGTGATTTGAGGGGGAAGGGTGGAGGGGGAAGATATTGGGTATAAGTGCCCAGTAAGCAAACTGTAGTATGCCAGCAGATTGACAGATTCGATCAGAAAAATACAACAGATCCAGTATCATCTGTGTCCGCATTAAGCTCATGTTTTGCCGGCAGGTCTTGCTGACAAAATCTAACAGCAGATTTGCAGCAGAAACCGAACAGAATCTGTCGAATGCAGATTTTGTTGTATTTCTGCTGCCAATCTGAGTCAAATTGTGTAATAAATATGTCAAGATCTGCTTGATTTCTGCTATCAATCTGCTATCATATTTTATTGAACAAACTTTGCTATATTTCTGTTAACATTCTACCAACAGCATAAACCTTCTCTTAACTTTAACATATAAACCTTCTCTTAACTTTAACATAGTATTTTCCCTCCTTTTATTACTGTACAATAACTTTATACTCCAGCAACGGTTGTATATGTCAGGTCCTGTGTAAAATCTGTAGTCTTTTGTCAAAATTTGTAGCAGGCACTTTGCAAAATCTGTTCTCGACAGACTTGATTAACTGGGTAGGTTTGCAATTATTGCAAATAAGCTTCTCCATTACATTTGTATTTCAGAAACATTAAATAAAGTTTTCTAATTGCAATACTGATGTATTTTGCACTTTATTAGCGATTTCTCGGGGTATCTCATATTAGGAGCATACTTTTTCGATTTTGCATAAAGCTCTTTTTTTACATTTTTCTAATTTAAAAAAAATATATTTAAATTAGATTTTACATTTTAGAGCATCTTTAAATTCCCTTCAAAATGACCTATTACATTTTTAAATTCTGCCCATAGACTTCCGGCAATCACACAAAATGAACTTGGTATCTTAAATAGGGGACTTTCTTCTACATATTTTATATTATATTATAATATATAAACAATACTAATATTAATTACAATATAAATTATTAAAATATAATTGTAACATTTTACAGCATTTTATAAGATTTTTTCTTTTAAAATAGTTTATCTTGTTTAATTTTTTAACAAATCAAAGAAATTAGATCAATGCAATTTTTATTAGGATATAAAAATAACTTTTTTCATGCTTAATTGTAGGTAGCCAAACTATACAAGTTATGTCCACAAGATTCCGCTCAGGGTGTATTCCGCTTGGATCAGAGGGGTCAGGATGCGACTATTGCATTAGGAATTTACTTTTTGGAATCCGGTCTGCAACACCGGGATAAAATTTTGCCGTATCTATTGAGATTATTGCGCGGTCTTCCGAAAGCGGTGTGGCGAGATGAGGTGAAATGTAAGCTCGCCGAGCGGGTTCCTGTCGCGGAACGTTTCAGCTTTTGCTTGAACACACTACTGAGCGATGTGGCGGCCAGGTGCGAACCGGCGCGAGAAGAAATCATCTCGACGCAGGTTGAGATACTCGCCGTCCTGACAAATCTGATACGTGGATACAAGGATCAAAACAGTAATAGGGGCTTGCAAGCAAAGAGTAAGTACTAATAAACGTATTGAAATCCAGACAGTGTAAGTGTTTTGATATATATTGCAGCAAAAGTGAAGATATATAGATAATAACTTTTGAAAGAATAAAAATATATAATTTAAAATAAGCTATATTAACAGAGAGATTTAAATTTTGAATTATAGTGAATTTTTTATTAGAAATATTACACTAGGCTGTCATTTTAAGGCATGTTTCGTGTTATCTAATAACAAATTTTAATTCTGACATTACATATTGTTTTAGTATCACTATGCAAATGTTTGGTTCCGGTGCTGATTGGTCTGGCAAGATCAATGGGTCGCTTTGCGTGTACGGATCCACCTTTACTCTGCCGCATCTTTCCACGGCGGGAAACACCCTCGCCGGCAAGCAGCGTGGAAAATCGCTTGATGCCCGACAAGAAACAACACAGCTTCTCAAACTTCAGGCCCATCATCCCGCGATCTCTGAGTGGCAACTTTAATTCTTGTATCGACAACGCGTTGCCGGGCTATGACAGCTACGATTATCACTGTGGCAAGAGACCGTCGCTACAGTCCTTCCTGTCAGTGCCGTACGATCCGACGACGTATTTCTTCAGCCGTTACGGGTCGAGTTTCAATCAGTTTCCACAGATGCGCTGTAACGAGAGCCCCGAAAGAAGGGCCGGGATGCAATTTACTGTGGTGCATTTACAGAGTGTGCTAGCTTTGGCCAAAAAATTACTTACCAAGGAGATCCTGACGTTTCTAGACGAAGAGGCGCAGCAAGTAAGTTTTGTTCATATTACACATGATTAATTTTTATTATGTTTGTGTCTACGCTTATATACATATAATACTAATTAGTTTTGCAATTTTCAGGTGTACAGTTCCGGCCAAGTACACATTTTTCCATATCGTACGTTCAGCGAGACGATGAATCTAGTGATGGTGGCTCTGTTGCGCGAGCTGCTGCAAAATCAGCGTGACTTACCGGCTCCGTTCACAAGGGACGTGCAGGAGTTCGTGAAGGGCCTGTTTCTTTCCGGTCAAACGGAACTGCAATCGCGACAGCACGACGCGAGCGAGCGCGAGGACATCGACACGAATTTCCGGACCGTGAATCGCTTTAAGGTGAATGTGATGGCCAACTCCGCGTGCGTGGATCTGTTGGTCTGGGCGATTGGTGACGAAACAGGTAAGCATGTCTATTTGTCGATGACGAAACAGAGATCGGGAGCCGCGGAAACGTCTACTAAAATTAGGAGCACCACACTCACGAAAGTAAATAATCTGTACACTGTGGAATAGTTTCGTGATTGTGCCTTGTAACTCTAAGTGCATGGACAGTGTGACCGCGAGATATCAATGTCTGTTTCGATCGCGATACCCGCCCAAGCACAGATCTTTTAAAGTTCTCACGTTATTTTTCCAGTATCCGGCGAATATGATTTATCCGCGCTGTTCGCAGATATCAGTTCAATGCTGATCGGCAAGGGTATATTGATTTACCCGTGTGTGTTACATTCTCGTTAACATGTCTGCTATTAATAATTATTAACAAATGTCTTTGCTTAGTTTGCACGATAACAATTCGCTGACCGTTTCTTCTCGCATATATATTTGATTGACTTAAAATTGGTGTAGTAGATAAACTGTTAATCCAAGACTTGTGAATTTTGTTAAGAAATTTTGTGAACTTTCTCGTATTAATTTTTCAGAAAACGTTTTTTACATATATAGATTTTTACGCACGTAGGGACACTTACAAAGCATCTTCATATATGCTGTGTCTAAATAACCAATCAATAACTCTATAAAACGTTGCAATTTATATATATTTATATATATATATATATATAATCTATATATATATATATATTTATATACAGAGAGAATTTGTACATTAATTCTCAGGTGCAGACAGTTTGTGCGGACGACTTGTGGAAAAGATTAATTCCAATCACGGACCCAAGCTTGTGCTGGCACACATGCCATTATTGATGGTTTGTCTTGAAGGATTGGGAAAATTGGCGCAGAAATTTCCCAACATAGCCAGCACGTCCATATACTACTTACGAGACTTCCTCATTGCGCCGTCGCCAATTCTTTTGAAGCTATATCGACAGCACAGCGAATATTCCATGAAGGAACATCAGTTTAAAGTGCTGGGTAAAATAGCTGTTTTGTCACATATATCGTTAATTTAATTAATCATTTTTTGTTACATAAAAAATGTGATATATGCATACGTTTTGACAGTCCAAGGGAAGGAAATAACTGATACGAAACAAACAACATCATCGGTACACACGGCGTTTGAGAAACTTCGTGACGCAGCTATCGGCAATCTCTGCATCGCTCTGGAAGCCGCGCATTCCGTCAATCCGGATTGCGTCCCAGCACTCGTGGCTAGTGTCTCGAACAGATTATACACTGCGGATATATCTGACGGGTACTTTCTATCAAAAAAGTTTGTCAACATTTACATTTTTTCTAATAAGCGCAAGTAAAACGAAATTACAATTTCCGTTTGGTTTCAGCGAAAGCGACGAGAAGTTAAAGAACGAAGTGGTGTCGAAGAACATCGTGATCATGTTGGGCCACGTCGCCGTGGCGCTGAAAGACACCCCGAAGACAATGCGCACGATCTTCCCGTTTTTCCAGCAGCTCTTCTGCCGCACTCCCAGCGACCTCGATTTCCTCATAGTGGATCAATTGGGCTGCATGATCATTGCCAAGTGCGAGCCAAAGGTGTGAATCAATACTCAGAATATTCAGAATTACTTATAACATTTTTCGATTGACTATTATTGTGGACTTTTTACGCAGATTTATGAAGGGATAATGCAGATGTTCTCCATGTCGTTGGGATCAAGTACAGCAACGTACGCCGCGAACGACGACCGCAAACAGTATTGCCATGTTTCCAAGGCGGTTACAAACGCCCTGGCGAACATAGCGGCGAATCTGCAGGGCGAATCGGAGTTGGATGATTTGCTGCTGCATCTTCTGGAACTGTTCGTGCAGTTGGGCCTCGAGGGTAAACGTGCCAGCGATAAAATGCCGAATAGTATCATTGCGACGGTAAGGTCACTCAGACCTGTAATCTTAATAAAAACCAGAAATAATTGGATGAAAAATATTCTTTTACATAACACATTGTTTTACGCAGAAAGCAGCTACTAGTGCCGGAAATCTAGGAGTGCTCATCCCTGTGATTGCGATATTGGTGCGACGTCTACCGCCGATCAGACACCCGCAGAAACGACTTCTGAAATTATTCAAGGACTTTTGGTTATATTGCGTTATAATGGGCTTCGCCGCAGATCATCCCTCGAGATTATGGCCGCCCGAATGGTACGAGGGCGTCAAGGAGATCGCCGTCAAATCACCCTACCTTATTTCTCAGACCAGTGCCCGTCTTGAAATGCGAGAGTTGCAATATACATCGGCGGTGCGCAACGACAGTGTCTCTTTAAATGAGCTACAAGAACTGCGAAGTCAAGTATTGAAGATAAGCACCCGGTATGATTTACTTTGCCATGTCTTCCAACTTTCTAGTTATTCATTTAATTAATATTAAATTTCTAATTATAAGAAAATTATATATTTTATTATCCAATTTTTCGAATCTATTATAAAATTTCTGATTCTCTTTCAGCACAAACGACATATCAGCGTACGTGACCAAACTACAATTTGCACAGTGCACATACTTGCTGTCTGTCTATTGGTCAGAGACCTTACGGGTGGCTAACAGTTCTGAACCCAGTCTGCAACCGATAATGGAATATTTATGCGACACCGATTTGCAGAAGGACAAGAGCGGCATGTGGCAATGCATATGCTGCGTAGCGGACTCCGTGTTTGCGAAATTTAAGGACGTGATGCAGCGTAAACCGAAGGACGAACAACGCGAGAAGGAACTTGAGAACCACGCGCAATTTCTGCTGGTGCATTTCAATCACGTGCACAAGCAGATCAGGCGGGTGGCAGACAAATACCTCAGTGCTTTGGTAGATGCTTTTCCGCATCTGTTGTGGAACTGCAAAGTTCTTTGGAGTATGTTGGACATATTACAGGTATTTTTATTGTTTTATTATATTTATATTGTTTTATTATACTCTATACTTTGTCAGATTTCTTTATACGTGACCATTACAGATTTTATCGTTCTCGTTACAACTTGATCCAAATGAAGAAACTCCTAGCTTAAGAATACCTGGCACGCCATATAGCATCGAGTTGATGAATACTCTTGAAGCAAGAGAGGTATGATGTTACTGTATGATATGTATGCTTTACTTGTTAAAATAAAATAGATTCTATGATGTCGCGTGAATTGCAGATTATCGTGAAGGATTTTACCGCGAGATGCAAGGGCATAGTGCAGGAAGCCATGAAGTGGGCGCCGCAAGCTACTAGATCGCACTTACAAGAATACATCAATCAAATACCGTCTTCTGGCATGCGTCATCATTCTGGTTTGTCGCTGGCTATTGATTCGGTTCTCGAATTTGTGGACACTGCAATTCCTACAGTAGTTCCAGCAAACGTACGTAGTAATGTTTAAGCGTATCGTACGTCGTTTTATTTAAAAAAAATTTAGATTTTATCTTAACCGTTCTTCTATTTAATGCATTGTATAAATAAATAATAACTGTACTCGCTGTTAATTATATTGACGGAGGAATATATTTAATAGACGAATTCGTTGGATAAGAGACCACGCTGTGCAAAGGGTGCGAGTTCGTGGCTGCTGTCGATGATGTCTACGAGATCATGGCACGCCGGCGAGGTAGCGGGTATGCTCGCCCTCGCGCGCACTGAGTCGCCAACCTCGGAGATGAGTCTGGAAGAATGTAGGGATAAAGTCGTCGAGAGATTGATCGAAGCCGTTCGCCGCGCTTGTCAGGATCGCGACGATACCGCCCATCGCGGAGCTCTTTGGCGTGCTACCGCTCTTTTAATATCCATGCCTGGTAAATTTAAACCAGTCAACTTTGTAATCTTAAATCTTTATAAGACCTTTGATTAATTTGTTAGGCAATTTATCAGCTGTTCTCTTCAATTTGCACTAATTAGATTTCGCACTTTTAGGTATACACAGACGATTATTACACGCGGTCACGTGCTCGCAGATAGAATTATTCACGACCACAGCTATGACTACGGCAGTCGAGTGCTGGCAATGGATCTTAACCGTACGACCAGATTTGAAGTTGCGATTTTTGCAAGAGATGTTACTCGCGTGGCAGTATACCGTTGACAAGAGGATGGGCCTGTTTGCACCGAGCGAGGAGGAGGTCAGTCCGCTCGCTGTCTACGAGGGTTGCAAACTCGGACCTAATCCGCCGCACGTGAAATCGCACGATATCTGGGTGACCTTCATAGTGGAGCTCCTCGAAACAGCCAAGTACTGTTGCCAGGAGACGGTCGATATGATCGCCCTACTCCTGCATCGCTCGTTACCTATGACCGTCGGTGCATCCGGCGAGGAACCCGGCATCACTCGACACGTCGCCGCGGTCGGCGTGCGTTTTAAACTTCTCTCATGCGGCTTGGTATTGCTGCAAGGTGACGTTTTACCGAGGTAGTATATCCTCCTTTATTATCGTGTAAACGATGACCACGATAGAAAAAATAATTGAATTTATTTTCACAGAACTTTGAGTAAGAACGTCTTGCGAGAACGTGTTTATTCCAATTGTCTGGATTACTTCTGTCGAGAACGTCAGTTGCCGACCCAAGAGATCGACCAACTTAGCGAAGACATAGTTACGCTAATACGCTTTTGGCAGGTAAGCGCAGCGTGTTAAAAATTAAGAGATGAATTAAGATACTGATTCTTTATAGGAATTATACGAGATTATCTGTTTTATTTTTTAAATAAAATGCCGGAGTTTTTGTTTGCAATCTAGCACTACTCTATTTTATATATTTCCACAGGTGATGCATAGCGACAAAAAGTACTTAATGATGACAGGAGCCGATAACGAGTTTGAGATAGTGACATCTCACAATACTTATACAACTTATACAACCGCAATGATCGTCCCAAGCGAGACAATCGGTTCGTTAGCCGCCACGTTAGCTCCTACGCCAAACGACTTCTCGAGATCATCCAGCAACGTGTGGATGAACACTATGCCTATGTCGACCAGCACTAATACGTTGAGCAAACGCAGCAATCGCAGCAAACGAATTATAAATGCCAATGTTCTCGTGAAAGATTACATCAAGAAGAGAAATTTGATTCTCGAGTTGTTAGCGGTTGAAATCGAAATGTTACTGGTAAGTTCTCGATAAATTACAAATGTATAGAAAATTATGATTTGTCGCTTTGATAAAAATTAGCTTCTAACTGTCAAAATCTAATTTCTCGTCAAGGTCTGGCGTAATCCCAGCGGAAGACCAGAACTCGCGTTGCAAGGAGAAGGAAGTATCGCGGACTGGCGTGCCAAGGGAATGAATGATCGCTGGCGAGAATATACGCGACTCGCATGGGAAATCAGTCCCGTTCTGGCCATATTCTTACCGGTGCGATTAAAGAATCACGAAGTCATCATCAAAGAGATCTGCGGCCTGGTGCGCCTTAAACCCGTGCCGGTCATGCATGTGTCGGAAGCATTACAGTATCTTGTTACAACAGACACACTTCTCAACGATGTACCTGAAGTGAGATTTTTAACTCTACGCTTTGTAAATAATAATTTACGAATTAGATATTTAATTTCTATTTCATAATCTATAATATTAATGTGCGATAAATAAGAATTAAATATTAGAGATTATCTCATTTATAAAATTTTGATTCTGTTTTAGTTAGTTTATATGTTGACATGGGCAAGGGTGTCTCCGATTCAAGCGCTGGCGTTTTTCTCGCGACAATTTCCGCATCATCCCATCTCGGCGCAATACGCGGTACAAGTATTGGACAGCTATCCCGCCGACGCTGTGCTTTTCTATATACCTCAGCTAGTGCAAGCCGTACGTCACGACACAATGGGCTACGTGATCGAATTTATTAAGAAGATTGCTAAACGATCACAGGTAAGTACTGCAAGATTTAAATTAAGTTGAGTATTAAACTGTCGGGATTAAACGTAATCGCTTTGGCTTAACATATTTCAGGTAGTGGCGCACCAATTGATATGGAACATGCACACTAATGTATACATGGACGAAGATAAGCAGGTGAAAGATCCGGTGCTGTACGATATCTTAGATTTGTTGACGAAGAATATTTTGAACGCTCTGTCCGGCCCGGCGAAACAATTCTACGAAAGAGAGTTTGACTTTTTCGAGAAGATCACTAACATCTCAGGCGAAATACGGCCGTATCCTAAAGGGCCGGAACGCAAAGCTGCATGCTTAGATGCTTTAGGAAAGGTCGAAGTACAACCTGGTTGCTATCTACCATCGAATCCCGAGGCGATGGTCATCGATATAGATTATCAAAGTGGTACTCCCATGCAAAGGTACGGGATTTAGGATGATTAAAAAGCGATATATATATATATATGATGGATTATATTATAAAACATACAATTATTTTAAAATTACAGTGCTGCTAAGGCACCGTTCTTAGCGCGTTTCAAAGTACAAAGATACGGCATCAACGAGCTCGAGAATATTGCACTAGCGGTGTCGACCAACGGGAAAGTCGAGAGCAAGAAAGATACGGAAGAACAGACATGGCAGGCCGCTATTTTCAAAGTTGGCGACGACGTCAGGCAAGATATGCTGGCTCTGCAAGTGATCAGCATCTTTAAGAACGTATTCCAAAAGGTTGGGCTGAATCTCTTCCTGTTTCCTTACAGAGTGGTCGCCACAGCTCCAGGGGTAAGATAGATACTGATTTTTTGTAATGAATATACTCTTATAGATATCTCATTTATAATTATATCTATGTGTTATTAGTGCGGTGTCATAGAATGTGTGCCGCACGCAACGTCGAGGGATCAACTCGGCCGTACAACAGATAGCGACATGTATCAATACTTCATCACGCAACATGGCGACGAGACGACCAAGGATTTCCAAAACGTTCGTCGCAACTTCGTCAAGTCAATGGCGGCGTATAGCGTGATCACCTACCTCCTACAGATAAAAGATCGTCACAATGGCAATATCATGATAGACACTCAAGGCCACATCATACACATTGACTTTGGCTTCATGTTCGAGAGCTCGCCTGGCGGAAATCTGGGCTTCGAACCAGATATCAAGCTCACTGACGAGATGGTCCTCGTGATGGGCGGCAAAATGGAAGCTGCGCCGTTCCGTTGGTTCATGGAACTGTGCGTGCAAGCCTTCCTCGCAGTCAGGTGAGTGTTTCAACAATACTAGTTCAAAAGTCTGCATTTACATTACATTTTATATATTGCAATAATAAAACAAGATTATATTTAGGTATTAACACATAAAAGTTGTGTAGAACCACTCATACTAATAGATAGTCATTTAAATGCCTTAAGTATTTTTTATTTTTTATTGTAGGCCCTACCAGGAAGCCATCATCTCTCTCGTTTCCCTCATGCTCGACACGGGATTACCGTGTTTCCGTGGGCAAACTATTAAGCTCCTACGCAGTCGGTTTGTGCCGACCGTCACCGATCGCGATGCGGCGATCTTCATGATCAATGTAATACGTAACAGCTACCTCAACTTCCGTACGAAAACTTACGATATGATACAGTATTATCAGAATCAAATCCCCTATTGAACTGTTGCCGGAAAAGTTGCTTCTGTCTTCTTCTCCTTTTTCTTCCCCGTCCGTATAGTTATGGGCGTTAATCGTTAATGAGCGACACTTTGTGCTCGCACTACGACTGTTGTTATCGAATTAGAATCGGGTACTTGATGTACTTGCAGTTATTAGATATCGCGGTATAACCACTGACTGTGAAACTGTACAAATGCATTGGTGTCAATACTATTTTAGTCCCACGTGTATTTTACGAAAGTATTTAGTCTTGTATGTATGTAATAATGTATCATATTTATATATCTACGAGAGATTACTTATATATATATGTATATGTCTGCTATATGCAGCACATCTGTATACGAGTACATTCCTATTCGTTATTAATTTATGTGTTAATGGTTAAAAAGTATATTACTCTAATCACGACATATTTAGAAATCCTTTTCTCGGTACACTTTAATTCTGGACCATTTGTAGTATTTAATCAGATTCTAACAAACATTTTGTAAAATATCAAAAAGAATATGTATACCTACATTTTTTATTTCAGCTTACTGTTTCCCGATGTCTTTATAATTTTATGTGCAATTATTTTTCGAGTGTAACAAACGATTAAACAAGCAATAAATAAAAGCAGTTTAATTTATTTTCTATGTACAATAGCTAAGCAAACTTGTCATTGAACAATATTACATCAATGTGTTTGCAACATAACACCAACGCTAGCTTGACACTGAGAAATTAAGAACTCCAATTATAAGTTTTCCCCGGAGTAATGTATTTCTTCTCGGGAAGAGCTTCCTTCCTAGAAGTTTATAGAAAATATCTTTAATAGAGCAATAGCTTACTAACTTGTTTCTTTAAGAATGAAAGAATTTCCATATGCGAATGAATTTTTTTAATTCTAAGAAATGACATCATACCAAAAGATATTCTATATATACATGTATTGATTTTAATCCTTTTACATATAAACTTGTTAACATTCATACTTACTCTGCAGCAATCTGCTTCGATGCAGCAATTAATGTTGGCGGCTGAACTTCTCGTCTTGCATCTCGAAGATAATAATAGATTTGTGAAGTTTTATGATACGGGCCTCCCGGTACATCCGGTGGAGGTTGAGTGCGCTCGGCCTGTTCATCGGCGTACCTATTGTACAGCACGATTTTTCTCTGCAGAGAATATAAAGAAAAATGGAACTTTAAACATATACTGTCAAGCTGCTGTCTGAAAGCAATCAAGGGAACTTGTATAATTTCTGATCAACGACCTAACGGCTTCTAGCAAAGAATCTCCTGCTAAAAAAAGAAATGCATTACTTTATAGAAAACTTCTAGTTAGGTTCTTAACTTCGGAGTCTATCCTAAAAGATGTACTATCTACAAATGTAACTTCTCGCACTCCAAAGCTTCTGTTACATCTTTACATCAAAGAAACACGTGAGTATGTTGCAAACAAGAAAAAAAGAATAATTTACAAGAATATATATAAACATATACTGTCAAGCTGCTGTCTGAAAGCAATTAAGGGAACTTATATAAACAAACAAGAGATGTAATATTCTTCGCCAGTGAATAATAAACTACAGAAGAGATTTGTTTCGACGCTACTGGCCAATTTTTAATTTAAATTAATATATCACGGTTCGCGACACTTTTTCGACCAGGATTTGGTCCAGGTTCAAATCCTGGCTGAGGTAAAATTTTTCGCAACAAATTCTTTACATTAAATTAATTTCATACACTTTAGTATATATAGGACCAAATCCCGGTCGAAAAAGTGTCGCGAACCGCGATATATTAATTTAAATTAAAAATTGGCCAATAGTGTCGAAACAAATCTCTTCTGTAAGAACCAATATAATTTCTGATCAACGACTTAACGCTTCTAGCAAAGGATCTCATGTCAAAAAGAAATACATTACTTTATGGAAAACTTCTACTTGGGTTCTTAACTTCTCGGAGTCTATCCTAAAAGATGTACAATCTACACTGAGAAAAAAAACTGTTGCTTCAATTAAAGTATCGTCACGGGGTGCCAAAAACATAAGTAGTTCATTCAATTGTATTATTAATAGACCCAATATTTGGATTATGAAAACAATGATTGAATTATTGGTTTATAAATGCAGACATTGGGTCTAACAATAATACAATTGAATGAACTACTTTATGTTTTTGGCACTCCATGATAACACTTTAATTGAAGCAACAGCTTTTTTTCTCAGTGTACAAATGTGACTTCTGTTACATTTTTACATCAAAGAAACACGTGAGTATATTGCAAACAAGAAGAAAAGAATCATTTACAAGAATATATATACATTTTCCATAAAATGTTGGTCAAATCAAGTTGAGCATATCTGAATATAACCTCGCAATAAACATAACAATTAATCATTCATTTTCCAAGTGGACGGCACGATTTGTTCGGGAAACTCGTGTTCTCATTGACAAATCGAAGAATAACGCGAAACGGTGCATAAAAAAGTCCGAAAAGCACAGAGCGGATTACATAATTCGAGCGAATGTCATCACTTACGCCTCGGCAAACGTCACGAACAAATTTTATTAATGGCGTGACGCTCCGGTGTTCGACTGGGCCCGGCATGCTTCTTCCGTGAATCGACTTGTTAAGAGACAATTAAGCTCGGTTAGGTCATTTACTTTGGTAATTAAAGAGCCACGGTTAACCTCAACAAATAAACATTGATAAACACCTGCGTCGTATCGATATAAATCGATACGTCGATATGGAATATGGATCGACTCGATCGTTCGTGACGTCTTACAGTCGATATCGAACGATACGTATTCTTTTCGTCAAAACACTCAAAACGACAAACGTTGACGAACGTGTAATTTTGCGACTTACAATTAGTAGCAATCAGAATATTCCTCACGCAACGGTAATCTAATCGTCAAAACGTCTAAATTCGTTGTTCCTGATCTAATCTTTTTTTTCCAAATGTTAAACAATCAAAAATTAATATTGTATCCGTCTTACGTCCATTTCAACCAATGTAGATTAACTTCAATCTCGGTTTAACCTACTCTTTATCTTTTTCTCATTCTTGAACTAGAAAAAGATAAAAAGTTAATTAAATGGAAATTAAAATTAATCTACATTGGTTTGAAATGGACGTTAGAATGAGAAAAAGATAGAGTAGGTTAAATCGAGATTAAAGTTAATCTACATTGGTGGAATGCACGTAAACAAGCTTGTTGTTTAATCAGTTTAATCATAAGAAAAAAGAAGATTAGATTTGGGACGAGTTATAAGAATTTGAAATTTTACTTTAAGTATTTCTGCTGGTTGGAGTTAATTATTGTTTAAATTAATTGGTGATTAACTATATACACCTGCGTTGTTTTGTTAACACGGATTATTAATTCTTATTGTTTAATCTCAGTTTAACTTAGGCCCTGCGCACAATGGAGAAATATTAGATATTAGGAATAGGAATTAAAATTTTATATCCCGGTAAAAAATTTTTCATATATAAATATATATAAACAGATATAAACATATATAAATTAAGACATATAAAGACATATAAACATATATAATTATGTATGAAATATGTCCATACATGAAATTTTTCATATATAATCATATATAAT
>NJRP01000220.1:257609-277094 GCA_003063835.1 Aphaenogaster floridana | reverse complement strand
ATATATAATTATATGATTATATATAATTATATATGATTATATATGAAAAATTTCATGTATGCACATATTTCATACATAATTATATATGTTTAATTATATATCTTTATATATCCATTTATATATATATGTTTATATCTGTTTATATATATTTATATATATGAAAAATTTTTTACCAGGTAGAATCAGTTTTCTCAATAAATATTGAACGTAACGCACAATGGATATTAATAAGATATAAGACATAAATGTGTTATACGAAACACAACATAACTTATTATCTATATAGTGTTCATTGAGGAAACTGATTCTAAAATATTCTAATTCCTATTCCTTATAATATATCTAATATTCCTCCATTGTGCGCAGGGCCATACTCTTTATCTTTATTTAATTCTTCGAACAGAAAAAAATAAAGAGTAAGTTAAACTCGGTTAAAACCGAGATTAAAATCAGTCTGCATTATGGCCATTTCTACCAATGCAGATTAACTTTAATCTCAGTTTAATTCACTCTTCATCTTTTTCTAGGTCTAAGAATTAGAAAAAGATAAAGAGTAAGTTAAACTGAGATTAAAGTTAATCTGCATTGGTAGAAATGGCCATTAGTAAAAATGAGCAATAATCGCTACGCGTTGTAAACACGGGGGCGAACGGCGACAATGGCGAACGCCACGGCGAATCACATTAATTCGCGTCAATTCAGTTGACAGGGGCGGCTGACGTGAAACCGAACGAAAGCCGGTAAGAGGAAAGGAAGCAAAAGGAAGTGGGCGCCGTGGATGCGACGAGCGTAAATCCGTGGTAAACAGCACGACGCGCATCCGCAATCCGCGCTGCTGGAGTGCGGGGAAAGGTAGAGGGGCGGAAGGGGTGCGGTAAGAAAACAACATATGGAGGCGTTGTGTGAGGTAGGCGAGAGTTACGGGATCAAATATCTACGGGCGAGAAACAGCTCGGGACAACTCGTCGTGTCAAATGGGGTATGTTTGATCTCAATGTGTGATACACACATCTGAGAAATGGCACACAGCACGTTCTGGATGTAGGTTAGAATTGTACAGAGATTAAGACCTAATTGGCTTTATAATCACTGATGCGTTAATGATGCAATTGTGTTGTTGTGAAAACTGTAACCATTAAACGTTTCTGGATCTGCGTCAGATGTTATGTTAAGATCCAACTTTCATTTTAGTCATCAATTCATTAATGTTGCAGTTGTGCGACAGTAAGAACTGTAGTTGAACGTTTGAACTTGCATCAGATTATGATTAAGATGTAATTGCCGTTGTAATTATTGATTCATTAATGATGCAGCTATATGACAGTAAGAACCGTAGCTTAGAACATTTGGACCTATATTAAATTATATTAAGATCTAACTATTATAATCATTAATGGTACAGTTATGTGATAGTAAGAACTGTAGCTTAGAACTATAGTCGAACATTCAGACCTGCACTAGATTATGTTAAGAACTAATTGTCGTTATAGTCATTGGTCCATTAATGCTGCAGTTGTGTTACAGTGAGAACTATAGCAGTTGAACATTTGGACCTGCGTTGGATCTGCACCAGATTATATATGAGCAAGCGTAATTTTGGAAGCTGTATTGTTTGTTGTCCGACGAATCTCTACTTGTTGCATTAAAAGTATGCCAGTATGTTGACGGAACAGAATGTGATTATGGAACTGACCGATTCCAGTGACACTCTGCCAATTGGTTTTATCACTACGGATGATGGTCACACGCTGCTGGCAGTAGGTGGTAAGACGATAAAATTAAAATATTACATTAAAACAATGTAAAGGAGTACAGGAAAATTAAAGGAAATACAGAGCTGTGTATATATAATTCTACATCTGCGATACATATATTAGCTCTATATACAGCAATTAAAGATTTATCTATATATTTAGAATTTTTCATGTTGTATTAGTAATGTATTAGGCTTGGCGGAATTATAATTTAAATAAACGAGTAAACAGAAAGGCTATCTAATGAACATGTATATATTCTTCTTATGCGAAATCATTGAAGATTTAATTCTTTTTAGAACATGAGGACGGCACTCTGGAATTCATGGCAACACCTGTCGCATTAATGCCACAAAATAACATGGTGTCCCCGGCACTGATAAAGACTATGGATGGAAGTTTTATTTTACAACCGGTATGTACACTTAATAGTATCTTAAAAGCATTTCAGCAATAATGAGATATTTTTATTTGTTGGGCATAACATGCTTTTCTTTCATTTCAGCCTGTTTTCCAATTGAATGTAGAAGGTCTGCCAGGAACTGTGATGCAACAAACAAACCTACTGCCACTAATACAACATTTTGAAAATGGATCTGCAATTATGGAGCAATTGAAAGTACAGGATACAAATGAATGTACAGTTGCGGAATCTTTGTTATCTAGAGATAATAGCAACGTATTATCGAACAAAGGACAGTCAACAGTGGACAATCATGCTAAAAGCGAACCTACTCCTGTAACTATGATACAAACCATCTACAAAAGATCTCCAGGGAGACCAAAAAAGACTGGAGTGACTTTGCAAGTATGTTAACATCATTAAGATCTACAATTTGAGAATATTTTTGTTATTTTGAATCATGTTCATTACACAGATTTACGTTTTGTGTGATATATTAGAACAATTTTGTTTTATATACTATAGTTGTGAATTTTTCTCTTCGAAGTTATATATTATTAATATTTTGTTATAGAATACGCAGTCCCTGAAATGTGATATATGCAGGCAGGAGTTTACTAAACAGTCATTGTACCGCAGACATATGGACAATCATGCTGAAGAAAAACCGCATAGATGTCCCAAATGTCCAGCATCATTTAATATTCCAGTAAGTTCTTTTGATATCTTTTTTATCAATGGGGGGATCTTAAGAGGGTAGTATACTCTGGCGGCCGAAAATGAGGGTTAATTTCAGGATTTATTTGTGACAAAGTGGTAGGCCAATCAGGTTCATGGTGTATACGATATTGAAGTACATGTTTAGGTGCATTTACAGTATTTTTTATATGGAAAAATATTAACAAATGTAGGAGTTATGAGTCATCTCGCAGAGCCCTTCGCGCGCGCGCTCGACTACGGTGTACATAGTAGCTCCTGTACGGCGTGCCTAAAATGAAAAACGCAAAAAGGGTATTAAATTTAAATGTATTCCCCACAGGTTGACGTGCGAAAATTGTAAAAAAGTTAAAAATTGTGAAAGTTATAGCACTTTAAAAAAAGACGTTTATTTTGTGCCGAAAAAACCAACGGTTTTTTTATTGTTATTAACACATAGTTCATCGGGGACAAAAAAACTCTACGTCAACCTGAGCATTGTGCTGTTATATTGATGTAAGCCAAACGCCAAGACAGCCGGAATAAAAGTACGTTTGGAATCGCGTACACCGTTTCAAAAAAAGGGCTCTGCGAGATGACTCATAACTCCTACATTTGTTAATATTTTTCCATATAAAAAATACTGTAAATGCACCTAAACATGTACTTCAATATCGTATACACCATGAACCTGATTGGCCTACTACTTTGTCACAAATAAATGACGCTCATTTTCGGCCGCCAGAGTATACTATCCCCTTAAGAGAAGGAAATCTCGTGATTTATCTATCTTAAGGAAACGGAAATATTTATTAAGTTATCATACTCACTCTCTATATCGTACATGTCACTGTATTTTATAATTTTAATTAATTTTAATTAATACGGCAGAGAATATAGAAAAACAACTATAGAATTGCTAAAATGTATATCTAAAGGATTTTGTTGAATAAATTCTCAATCACTGGCTAATCTCTTATAGAATTAGATTAATAGTAAGAGAGAAAGTTGCGCGCGCGCGCTTCTTGATCTTGGATGCAATGATCGGATTCAGTCTAGTAACTCCGCACAATGGTATCGTTACAGACAAATTTCACGCTTCATATGGCAACACATAACACCGGCGACCCAAAATGTCCCGAATGCGGTAGGAAATATGCCAGAATGGCGAGTCTCAAGTCTCACATGTTGCTGCATGAAAAGGAGGAGAATCTTTTTTGCACGGAATGCGAGGACGCCTTTTCGACGAAGGTAAGTTTGAAATTATTCACCTTTTGTTTATTTCTACGTATAAACGGAATTTTTTTCTACACGTAAAATAACAGAGCAGTCAAAGATTCAACATTTTGCGTACAATTTTGATAAGTGTCTTAAAAAGGTAGATCTTGAAATATCAATCTGATTTTGAAACAGTCTGTATACGCATAAAAGCTGTATCGCGCTACGTAATATTGCATTATCGATGCTCTATCCTGTTGTCGCATTTCTGCTGATCGCGCAAACCGACTTACCGATAACATTTATCATTGCGAATATGGTATACATAATTATTGCGGCTAAGGTTTGAAGTGTTGGCTGCTTTGCTTCGTGTTCGTTTATTCGTTTCTCAATTGATCCACGTGCCCGACTTGGCGCTCATAAACCTCAATTGATAACGTACAAATTCTAATTACCTATTTAACACTCGCGAAACTATTCTGTGAAATATATTTGTCATTGTTTTACAGCATTTTGAACGATCGGTAAAAATTATTTATTATTAACGGACAAAATTTAGCATGAATAAGTTTGGTTCTGCTAATGTAATGAATAACAGCTCGATATAAAATGGATCTTGATGTTAGTCCGTCTAATCAAGGGTCGATTGCGCTGACCCACAACGATTTATTTGCTCGCCGTCACCCAGCCAAAATCAAATGATTCTAGAAAATAGAAACCCGCAATTCTCGCCATGTGTACCCTGCAGCGGACTGCAGTCAGATAAATAGAGGAGATTATTTAATAATTCTCTTCAATGTTCTCGAAGATTAAGAGAACATTATCTCATAGCGTCGTCAAAGTATGCCAGCAATAATCGGCCTTGCACACTTAGCAAGCATCAATGACATTTAGCTGCTTCATCTTTGCTACATATTCATAGAAGTATCTGTAGTATAATTAGTACCATTAGCAATAATTCGCAGGGAATGGAACTAATGAATCATGCATTCGAGATAACGAGCGTTTTAATTGATCAGCAGCAGAAGAGAAGTGTGCGTTCTTCTCAGGAGAAGATGTCTTCAGTAGAATTGCGATCCTACGTATCCGGGACAATCTTTCGAGTTTACGAAGACAATAAGAATTGATCGGGATCACCGCCGATTGTCGCAGCGATCACGAGTGACCGTGATAGCAGCGTGGGCCGTAAAACGTGGGCAAGTGGGCGGCGACAGCAACCGTATTAATGGGGCGCGCACGAATTACGCAACCGAATCCCATGATCTCACACAGATCTCTCGCCGATTGCTCTCGCGTTTGGCCGCCGACACGCGCCATACGCACACGCGTAAATGCGCGTGTGAGGTCGAAATGTGGAACAGACTCCAGGAAGTATTGCATCGCGTATCATCCGCCTCGATCAGTGTATTTGAGTATACACAAACACTCATTTTAGGTACGAGAAGAGAGAGAAGCAATGTAAAGAAAATCTTGGAGATATTAAGATAGGATTATACGCTTGGAAGATTCAGTTCAAGTAAAGGAAGACCAAAGAGAGGAAGCGATAAACATCTTAATTTTAATCAGAAATGTAGAGATAGTCATTATAAACATGCACAAATATATTTGAAAATAAAGAAACTAGGAAGAAAGAAAGATATAAAAATTTCGGAATAAAAATTAGAAAGACGATTATATCAAAGAGAGACAATTAGGTTAAGAAGGAAGAAAAAATTTAAGAAGATTAAAGAAGATACACAGAAAAAGAACAAACTTTTCATGTAAAGATAGTATGGATTTGAATTTTTTAATATTAAACTTTTCAAGTTTAATATTAGATTTAATGTGATTCATCTACTGTGACATTTCTCGGATGAATCTGAAAGTAACTTGCGGAGAGAAAGGAGAACCGATAACGATGACGACGAATATGATGATTTCGACGACGACGTAAGCGACATTTACAGCCGCTTCGTCAGTGAGCAGCGAGTACTCGCGAAGCGTGCACGTGCTCGCGCTTGTCATCCCAAACGCATATACCTTCTGCGAAACCTGCGGTTTTGTCAAAGTCGAGGGACACTTGTTACTGGGGTGTATCGCAAGACTTTACATTTATTTATTTGCAAGATTGCGTGGCCGCTATTTATAACTTCTCCTTGTTAGATTAATTAGGAAATGTGGTGCGTACGTTGATTAAATCATGGTCACACATTTGAAAGTTGCTTGCACGTATTTCGCTAGTGTTCTGGCATCGTCGGAATTTACCACTGAAGAGATAAAGGACTCGAAAATAGTAATGGAAATAATTTACATGCGATCGGAATGAATTATTTCAAGATCGATTGGCAACGGATACTCGTTTTTATGTCATAACTTCGCTGATCCTCGCAACCTAATATCTTATCTTCTGCCAAACATCGACGGAGAAGAATATCTTCTCTTAGAACGTTTTACGATCATCCAGGCAGTTTCTACACGCTTGTCCACGGACCCGTATATTTTTTCTAGCGCCGGACTTGAAAGATCTTCGAGGAGGTCCCTCGCATTTCCCCGAAAACTGAAGTAGTTCATGATAGAAATGGTACAGATGGTGTCTCTTTTTAGTACACGGCGTGCGCGACATGTGAAACGAAATTTGTAAAAAAAGGAGAGAAATCCTGAGCATAAATAATTGATATGCGTTTTTGTTGCTTAGGTGGAGTCGGTGCTCGATGTGTCTCGGATTCATAATCTATGGTGAACGTGCACCGTTAGAGGATAACGAATACAAAACGAGTTCGCGAGGGAGGCAGAAGTAGACGGCGGAAAGGAAGGATCGTCGGGCGAAATAAAAGCGCCGATAATGCGACCGCCGTTGATAAGAAACGAACCGTTGAACTTTACCGGGAAGAGTGAGGATAGCCGCCGCTCCGATAACTCACTATTATTAGTAGCATTAACCCTGAAAATCGCTCGATTCTCCATCGAGATCGCTCGTCCGTTTTAACTGACATTTAAATCGCCATCGGATTAAGATATTAAAACGATCGATGGGCATCACGTTATGCCGCATACGGAAGATCAAGTTTTCTTCGCGGAAGAAACCTAACTCAGAGCGACAGTGTGATCTTTCGCAAAGGCGCATTTCGCGCTTGTGTTTATGCACGAAGCAATAATAATCTAACCGCGGCGTGACGAAGAAGATGAAGAGCAGAGAGAGGCGATCAGCGAAATCTGCGACGGCGTACGGAACGGCGGCGGAAAAGAGAGCGATTTAATACGGGGAAACCGATGACGCTTCCTCGAGACCGTATTTTAGGAACTCCGTCCCTTAAGAACTCCGTCGATCTTCTTCTTGCTCTTTAGTCTCGACTCATTCGCGTCGCCCGCGTCCGCGTGACACTTGACACGCCAATTGCCCATCCGTTACAGTGCAATGATTCGCCTAGATCGTCCTCGTTTCCGAATGACGAAGGAAGATGCGCCAAAGGAACTTCTACGAAGCTGATTCTGTCGTCTTTGCGCCCAGTGAAGTCCCTGTGTTCTTACAAAAAGCTCTTTCTTAATTCTCTTCGACATTAATTCTGATTCAGAATAGAGCATGTTACCTTATATAATGTGAATCTACGAATTTTTTATGGAAAGAAGCGAAATGTGTAAGAGAGTGCTTAGCGAGGATACGCTCTCTTCAAAGGTGGGCGGTGTATCGAAGCCGGAGGTCGTTTCCTGAATTGCTATGTCCGACGTGATTAGATGTTCCGTGCTGTGGTGATTTGATGCGCTTCCCCATAAAGAATCGCTGCAGCGAAATATATCCGCCGATCCGATCTGTGGATTTTTCTTTCGGACGCTGTCAACTATCGAGATAAAATCCAGGATTGCGAGGACGGGAGAAATATCTTTAATCTCATTGCCATATTTTATTAGACTGTTTATTCCTTAATTAATGATTGTGAATAATTATTGCGGCAAACCATATAGTGTTCTATAGATCTGTAGGATATTTTCCGAAACGCTTTCGTTGAACCTTCAGTTTTTCCACATGTAAGAGTCGCAAAGACAGAATCACTGAAAGAACTTCCATCATTCTTTTTCCGCCATCTCACCTGGAATATTGCCAGTCTTAAAATTTTCGCCTATCGTAAAATTTTACGGACTTACGAGTTATGCCGTCTCAGGTTTACTTATGCAGATCGCCAGCTCATCCCGTGGCGTTTGTCGGCGGAATCTGAGGAATCCGAGATGCGAGCGGCGGGCTTGTCGTTGGTGAACCGAAATCTCGTCGTCGCGGAGGAAGTGCTGCTGCTGCTGCTGGAAAGGGAAAACGAATCTCGAAAGAGGGAAACGCACGAGAGAGAAGAAGACGAAGAAACGGGAGATCGCGTAGGTCGATCAAGCGGAAGAGGAAGAGGAGTACGACGACCCGTGGGCGGAAGGGAGAGTAAGAAAAAGACGAACGACGAGGAAGACTTTGGGAAGATCCAACGGCGAGCGGGGAGGAGGCTGCTGCGGCTGGACCGCTAACAGTATGCGTGCTGGAAAAAGTGCAATGTCCTCTTTCGGAGGCGCTTTACTGGCGGCGATGCGCGGGAATTAAGAGAGCACGACGATCTCCACGATCTCGAGATTCATCGTCTTGGAACCGTCACTGCCAACTCTGGATGCTGCGAGGAGAAAGGGAAGAAAGAGAATTTTTATTATATGCATCGAGATGAAATTCGCTGAAGGAAGATAAAGAGGAAAGATACAGAGGAGAGTGACACAGAGAAGAAGGGAAGACGAGATATGAAAGAGAATTATTATACGTTCTGATACGAAATTCTCCGAGAGAAGATACGAAGAAGAGAATAGCGGAAGAAAGTAGAGGGAGGGGAGAAAGAAAGAGAGAGTGGTTTTTACAGTCGTCCGACTGTCGCATCGCAAAATGCGACGACCACGTGGACGCAATGCAATAAAGCTTCGCGTATAATTAATCGCTTGACAATCCAAGTCGAATAGTCTGATCTTTAGTTTACTTCGCTCCTTCTTCCTCGGTGTTCTTTATCTGTAGATGATCGGAAATGCTGCGAGCGACTTTTGAGTCTAGACGCGAGCCTTTATCGCTTGACACGACTCATTAGCGGAATCTTATGTATGCGCGACATACGCATGATTTAATTTACTATCGAGACGCGATAGTAACAGTCAAATTTCGTGTTCAATGTTGTATTCGTTCCTTATCAGCGAAAAAGGCGTTTCTTCGAAACGACCGATCGATAGCCACGATAATTCGGTGGGTCACCGCGTTGTGTTCGTCCTACTTTTTGCTCCAAGCACTGCCATATAAGTACCCACTGCCCGCCGGCGCGTATTACTTTATGTTACACGACATAATCCGAGCCACAGTGCCGTCTTCCGATATGTCGTTCGCCGTAGACTGCCTGAATTTCGCGCTCCTCTTCATCTGCACGCGCGTCTTCCATCTCGCACTTGGTATCAGCGCTCAGTATTATAAGGTACATCAATCTCAGTAATCCCTAACATTATTAAATAGGATGCTCAGAGATGTGTACTTTATGGAGAATTTAAGATAATTTTTACGAATTATATATGAAGTAGAGATAATATAAAATAATTTATAAATTTTTACGAATTTTATATATATGAAGTAGATAATATAAAATAATTTATAATTATTGTAAAAGTCTAAATTATTTTTATTTATATTATAACAGGCCCAATTGGACGCGCATTTAAAGCTTCACGGGGAGAAATGGGCGAGCGAGGATGTGCGAAAGTGCAAATTATGCAACAAACAATTCGTGCAGCCCGCACTCTACCGGCTGCACATTCGCGAGCATTACAGGGTAAATAGAAAGAACTTATAAAATGTTATATGTTTGATAAGCGAATCAATAATACTGACAATGCTTCGTTAGTCTTTTTATCTTTTTTCCTTTGTTTAATATAAAATTACAATAAAAGCTTCTCTCTTCGCTCTATTCTTTTTTCCTTAGAAGCGCTCTTACGCTTTTAATAAACAGATCGCGTCTGTGCTCGGGAGTCTTATCGCGTTTATTTCTCTATAGCTACAGACGAAGATAGTAAAGCAAACTAAGAGGGGAACGAAACATAAAACAATGTACAAATGCACCATATGCTTGAAGACTTTCCAAAAACCGAGCCAACTGATGCGACATATCAGAGTACATACCGGAGAAAAGCCCTTTAAGGTAAATGCTTTCTGAGAGGAACTCATTGATGATAATATTTTGAACAATAGTTTCACATATATATATACTTTTTCTTGTGCAGTGTACTATCTGCAACAGGGCGTTCACGCAAAAGAGTTCGCTACAAATCCATACATGGCAACATAAAGGCATTCGGCCGCATACTTGCAGCCTCTGTAACGCCAAGTTCAGTCAAAAAGGTTTGGAGGAATTAATGTACCAGTAATTAATATACCAGATGTCTCTGAACTGATAATACAATCGAAAAGAAAATGAGTCAAGCTTGGAGAACCGCGAATATGTTATAAATCTTCACGATCATTCTTTTCGAAAATATACCTTCTGTGAAAAACATTTTAGTCCGCATTTTTGTATTATTTTTTATAGAAATTTTTCCTTTTTCGATCATAGCATCAGTTCGGAAACGTCGTCTGTATAATGTACCGGGAATCGTACGATCTTAAATCATTGCGAATTTTACTGTCTAATTTTTCAGGGAATTTAAAGGCGCATATACTCAGAGTGCATAATGCACCAGAAGGTGAGCCCACATACGCATGTTCCTATTGTTCCTGCATCTTTAAGAAGCTGGGCAGTTTAAATGGACACATAAAGCGAATGCATTCTGTTTCGTTGGAAGTAAGTGATATTTATTTGTTATGTAAAATGATTCGAAGTTACAAACTAAGAATCGTCGCGCTTTTAAGGAATCCACCGCCAAGTCCTCGGAAGCTAATCCCAATATCTCTTCGGAAGCTGACATGCGCGCGACCGTGGATAGTGTTATATCGCAGTTGGCATCTTTGGAATCCGTCGTGAACAACACCGTAGATTCCACGAGAACCACGACGCTTAGTGCGGATCAGAATGATATTTTGCAACAAGCGTTGAAAAACAGCGGTTTGCCAAACAAAAACGAAGTCATTTCGAAAGGTAATCGTTTTAAATATTCTCGCCATTCATTAGATAATAAACATTACATTTGAATATAAATATAAAAATTTTTATAAGTATTATTATATATATATAATATATATTATTTATTATTTGAATAATGTAATAAAAAAGTGTCTAATATTCCTTTGCTCGCAGAAACTGCAGAACCGAAGAAGACCGATTCGCCAACGTCGTATGTCACACTATTAGATAGAACTGCTGGTGGTACTTCGAGGTAATATTCTTTATTCTACACGGAAATGTAAAATCATGACAAAAAGTAGATCAGCAATTTCAGAATATAATAATGATTATTAACCGGAACTTTATGTATTATTATGATTTGCGTAACAAATAACTATCTACATTTGCAGGAAGTATCTCACTATAAAACAACGCTGCATAGGAAACGTACGGTGGTATGCATGTTCGTTCTGCCCGAAAGAATTCAAAAAGCCATCGGATTTGATACGTCATTTGCGCGTACACACCCAAGAAAAACCCTTCAAGGTAATTAAATTTTCATTTTCTTAAAAAATATAGATTGCAATGACGTCATCTGATTTATTCTGCGTCTTTCAGTGTATGTATTGCGTGCGCTCTTTCGCGCTAAAGTCGACAATGATAGCACACGAGCGGACTCACACCGGAGTGAAGAAATACGCTTGCGACTCCTGCGATAAAACCTTTGCGTGTCATAGCAGCCTTACTGCTCACACGAGGCAAGTTTCTTATATGATTTAATTTATATTTCATATTTTATAACTATCCTTGCCTCTCTCTCTCCCTCTTTTATGAATATTGATTGCATATTTTTATCTCTATGTTATTCTCAATTCTATAAACTTATTCTATGAAACCTGTGTGAAGTTAGCCCCCCAATGTCGAAAAATTAAAAATTTCTTTTTGCAAACCTTTGCCCATCGTTTGCCCACGAATGCCCCGTTGGAATTTTTGTTTGCCCCCCTCTAGTTTAAAAGTTATAAGCAATTCAATTTTGGGGGGCCAACTTCACACTGGCCCTCCAATGTTGAAAAATCAAAAGTTTTCTTTTTGCAAACGTTTGCCCATCGTTTGTTCACGAATGTCCAGAATGAAGATGACCCTTCCCGTAAGTTCAATTGCGTATGACTTCTGAACTAAAAGGGAGCAAACGAAAATTCCAACGGGACATTCGTGAACAAACGATGGGCAAACGTTTGCGAAAAGAAAACTTTTGATTTTTTAACATTGGGGTCAGTGTGAAGTTGGCCCCCCAAAATTGAATTGTTTATAACTTTTGAACTAGAGGGGGCAAACAAAAATTCCAACGGGGCATTCGTGGGCAAACGATGGGCAAACGTTTGCAAAAAGAAAATTTTTGATATTTTGACATGGGGGCTAACTTTACAAAGGTTTCTATAAACTATATTGTCTATAAACTTTTATTCTAAGCTTTTTACTTCTTTCAATTTACTTCTTTCAATCTTTTATTATTTATCGTATATATTTAATACCATCTTTTCTGGTATTTTGCACAAGATGTAACAAGACCATATTCAAATGTTTATTGGTAAAAATTTCTCATTTCAGATTACACACGAAACCGCATAAGTGCAACATATGCGACAAGTCGTTTAGCGCGAGCACTATTCTAAAAAATCACATGAAGAGTCACACCCGGGAAAAGCCGAAGATATCGCCGGAGGCGGAGAGTTTGGTGCCGCAAGTGGTACTGCAAGAACCGCTCGTCATCAGCGATGCCGGTAATAAAATCAGCGTGGCGCAGGTGCAATCAAAGCAGAAACAATTGTACGAAAGCGTCGGCGTGGCCAGACCGCACGAGTGTTGGATCTGTCACGCGGCGTTCAGGAAAGTCAGCCACTTGAAGCAACATGTTCGCAGGCATACGGGCGAACGTCCTTATAAGTGCTCTAAGTGCGACAGGTATGAGATTTGATGTCTAATATATATCTGTAATATATTTGATGTCTAATATCAGATGGATCAAAAAGTTTCTTCAGCAAGAACCATATAGGAAAAAAGATGAATATATATATATATATAGATATTTTGATGAATCTGTTTGCTATCTAATCTAACTTTAATATTTTTGGCATTGCGTATTAATCAAAATGCTTACGTTCCTTGGTCTTCAGGAGATTCACATCGAACAGTGTCCTGAAATCTCACCTGCATACGCACGACGATGCGAGGCCGTACAGTTGTACGGTATGCGATACGAAATTCTCCACACAGAGCAGTATGAAGAGGCACTTAGTCACGCATAGCAATAAAAGGCCCTATATGTGTCCGTACTGCCACAAGACGTTTAAGACGTACGTCAGTTGCCGGAAGCACATGAAAAGGCACAAGCACGAGCTGGCGCAACGGGTTAGTATATTTAGGGTGCGTTCCACTTAACGACCGCAACGCCCGCTTGCACTATCTGTCTTTATTTAACTTCAGACGAACAACAAAGATGAAATGATTCCGCGAGCGTTGCGGTCGTTAAGTGGAATGCACCCTTAATGTACGCTGTAGAAAGTATTAAAAAGTATTAAAATCTCCTATACGCACGAACAGCAATTGGAGGAACAGAAAATGCAGGATCAGAAAGAACCACAGCCTTTAAGCGAGGATAAAGGAGTTACCTCAGCGTTAGCGGAGAGCATCACCCTCACCGAAGATATGGAGGTGTCGTTCCAACCGCAAATGGCGCCAGATTTTACGCAGGCTTTCTCCGATCAGTTTCAAAATATCAGCGCGGAGAAAGAGAAATCTTTCTTATTGTCCGACAACGCAACGCCATCGATAGTAAATCGTATGTTTTTTCCAAAAGATGTAAATTATATGCAAAATTTGACAAATAAAATCAAAGCACGTAGAAATCGATGAGAGTTAAAACTGAATCTTATATTTATTATATATGGTTTCAGAAAATTTATCTGTCGACACAACTAATTTAGGAACGTCGCAAACTTTACACGCTGATGAAACCGGTACTATCACGTTACCTCATTACTCAGGGGATCAAACTCTCACGCCGGTATATAACTTTAATATTTATAAGAGATACATAAGTGCGTTGTAATATAAAAAGAGATGCGTAAGACATTTGGAAAAAATCTTGCAGGAAAGCATACGAGAAATCGAGGAGACTCTGAATCAGCAATTGTTTAATATCGGCATGAATCTCGGACTAGGAGCAAACAATCTACCGAGGCAAATGGACGAGGCGAATACGAATTCTCTCGACAATTCCAGGGAACAACCGGTGCTTAATATTATATATGAGCATAACAAGACTCTGGAATCGGCAGGCAATACCATATTCATGTCGCAATTCGATTCGTTTGATATGAACCAAATCACATTACAGGTGATTGTATTTTCTACGTAAAAGCAATGTGATTTTAGAACTTACGCGTATCTACAGAAGCGTGTATTTCAGTATTTCAATAAAATATTGATATTTTATAAACATAAAATGACTAATGATTGTTTTTCCAGACGGATAACGATATAGATATCGGTTTAAATCCGAGCAATTCCACGAGTATGTCTAGTATTTTGCCCAGATCCGTAGGAAGCAACCCACAAGAGGAACAACGAGCTGCTCCAATTACTACCGCCAGCAATATAGACGCTTCTCAAATTACGAGAAACACTCATCTCGTAGTAATAAATCCTAAGGAGAATTGTTCAGAATTGGTGAGACTCTCGCAAGTATGCCCGTCGAAGTACTCAAAAGTTATTGCGAAGGCGGACACCACAAATGGGTTGGAGATGCAAAGTGTGAGTGAGCACGAAAAGGCACCACAAAAAAGTAACGTTATGTCGTGCGAGAACGAAAGAAATCCTTTGTTCATGTAAGTTTTAATTCGTACGTGAAACCGTTTACTGTCGAACAGTTAAAAGATATACAATGCTTGTAGGAAGAATTTCCAAAGTACAATGCAATCGGAGACGCTCGTTTCTTCTGGCATGGACAGCTCGACTAAAATATCGGAGAGTAATACTCTGCTGCAGTGCCACATGTGCGGTAATAAAGGTTTCACGACTGAAAGATTGAAGGTACGAGAAACAGTTCCTATTCGTACATTGCAATATAAAAAATTGCAACTGCTTTCTAAATCACGCAGTAAAATTAATGTGATTGTCACAGGAACACCTGAAATCTCATCGCGGTTCCAAAGAGTACGAGTGTTCGGAGTGTTCCCAGCGATTCTGCACGAACGGTGGTCTCAGCAGGCATATGAAGATGCACACGAATAAGCAGTAAGTGAATTGATCACAATGAGAGACGTTTCTCAAACGCGTCTGGATAAAAATATGATGAATTTTTTTCACGCAGGCGATGGAAATGCACGACCTGTCAGAAGATACTGGGCAGCAAATTGCAATTGAAATTTCACAGCAAAATACATACTGAGGTTTGGAATGTTTCTTCTATGGAACCCGACAGTTCTCAGAAGGATCTTATTTCCTCGAATTCCAGTCTGCCAACAATGACAACGTTGAATGTCCGAGTACATCCGAACCCATCAGTTTCCGAAAAAGTTTTAATGGATGCAGTCGCCGAGAGAAAAAGCATGGACCACGCTGATGTAAGTATATACAAATATTTGTACTGATCTGCAAGATTTTACATCAGCCAAGCGACGTATTGTATCATTGTAATGATCATTCAGGAAAACGTGGAGAAGAAAGAGACAAAGGAATATACTAATAAATGCAAATACTGTCCGAAAACTTTCCGCAAACCAAGCGACCTCATCAGGCACATTCGCACGCATACGGGCGAACGACCGTACAAGTGCGATCATTGCAGCAAGAGCTTTGCAGTCAAATGCACTTTGGATTCGCATATGAAGGTTCATACGGGTAAGAAGACATTCTGCTGCCACGTCTGCAGCAGCATGTTCGCTACAAAAGGCAGTTTGAAGGTTCACATGCGATTGCATACGGGTGAGAGTAATTTCTTGAATTATTTTATATATCACAATTTTATGTACCAGCGAGAATAATTATAATATAAGAAAAATCTTGCTATTTGAATATTTCACCTTTTAAACATCAAAGTTATGTATGTTAAATATGAGAATCTTAGTTTGAAAAAATGATAATTTATAACGATACGCTTTAAATCTATCAGGTTCGAAGCCGTTCAAATGTCCCGTGTGCGATCTCCGATTCCGCACTTCGGGTCACAAGAAGGTGCACATGCTGAAACACGTGAGAGAGTATAAAGGCGGCACGAAGCGCAAACCGAAACACTCGAAGATCGCTGCAGTAGCAGAAGCGGCGGCCAGCCTCGAAAAAATCGGCAAAAATTCCCTGGAAAATGCATCGATGACGATGACAACGGCGACGGCTATGATCAACGACGAGACCGGGCCATCGCAAAATCTGGATTATCCCGCGTTGGAACAGACAGTGAATCTCGATACCACGGTTCACTTGCCGAATCAAATCGCGTTCAACCATACTGACGCGACGACGACGATTCTCAACAACAATTCTATGCTGTCCGTGAACGAGAACAATGAGCTGGTGGCGAATCTGCAGTTCTTGCTGGCGAACGGTCTCGTCACTATTCAAACGGACGACACGCTACTGACACAGCCAGTGGCAAACAGTTCCGATGCCACCGGAGTGCCAACTAACGTGATCGAGTTAGTCAATCCAGATCCTTTCCAAGAAGCTTGCAACCTGGGTAACGCTAATCACGTGATGATAACCAGCCAGGTGCCGACAGAGAGGACAACCGCGGACACGAGCAACGCGACAGTTATTCAAATGAATAATTGTGTGCCCCCAGTGTCCATGGTACAGATGCAAACTCAAGATGCAAACGGCGCCGGCGTATCTGAAACGAAGATGAGCGATCAAATGACAACAACGACGGCGACGGCTAAAACTTCGACGCAGCCTTCAAGGAAAGAGTGCGATATATGCGGCAAAACGTTTATGAAGCCCTATCAAATGGAACGACACAAGCGTATTCATACGGGGGAACGGCCGTACAAGTGCGAGCAATGCGGCAAGTCGTTCGCGCAAAAATTTACGCTGCAGCTGCATCAGAAGCACCACACCGGTGACCGACCGTACTCCTGTCCGCACTGCAAGCACTTGTTCACGCAGAAGTGCAACCTGCAGACGCATCTGAAACGTGTCCATGAAGTGGTCATGCTCGACGTCAAGAAGCTGAAAAGCGGCCAGCAAATGCTGGGCGCGCTTCTACAGGACAATCAAGGCGGTGATACTAAGCTGCTAAACTTGGACGACATATTGGTGGTAGATTTTTTTAAATGAACGTCTTTTAAAAGGTTTCAAGAAGTCCTTTCGAGAAGATCAATCCTGTGATTCGAGTAGATCGCTTATAGATGTGTAATATAATGTACTAAAACGTGCCGCAAACGAGTTTAAATACTACGATGATTAAACGCTACGCTTTCAAATAGCGAACAGATGTAAAAAGAAATATTTCGAATGTTAAGCGAATGATTAAAGCTCTGTGATGTATGTTTTGCGTATTGCTAATGCTATAACAATATGTATGAGACGTAATTTAATACCGTTTGTTTAGTCGACTATTGTTAATTTTGTATTACTGAGCCACACATGAAATAATATTGTATGAGAATTTCTTTTTATTTTAGTATCGACACACAACAATCGACATTTATCTTTTTTTATTTTAAATAAAACGCACTGTTACATACACCGTCACAATTGACTTAAACATAGATAAGTATGTAAAAACTCCGCAAGAAAACTCCATAGAACAACAAATGACAAAGGGAATTCAGTGCTGGAAGTCGCAATCGATCTCGAGAGCGGGACACCCGTCGGGATGGTTCTTGTGAAACCAGCAAGGCTTCACCTTCCTCATAGGTGCGCTAGCGTTCCTCCTCCTTCTCTTCTTCTTGTCAACGGTGCCGGGAATCCTAAACTGCACTTTTCCCTGAGCGACGCAGAAGATGTGACTGTGATTCTTCAGTAAAGTTTGCAGCCCGCCGCACTCGTTTCGCAGCTGCTGCAGCATCCCGGGCGCGATCAGCTTCGCCACCTCGCCGATGTCGACCTGTCCGCCAGCGTTCCACGTTTCACCGGGTCTCCGTTCCAACGGTATCCTGCGACCAGCGCGGAGGAGATGCGCCGTGACCACGTTGACTATCTCGAGGATCAACTCTTTGTCTAACTGCGTGCAATTCCGTGTTCGTTCCGTCGAGTCCCTCGGTTTGAAGCTCGCGGACCACAGATCGCTATCCTGCGCTTCGGTCTTTACGCTATCCACCCGGGACCTCGCGTTTATGATCCTCTGGATATCGGCGTCCAGCGCCGCGGTATTTTCCCTCGCGTAAGTCCTCTTCCATCCGACGAAACAGATCCGCTTGGTCGACGGAATTCGCAATCTGTCCACCAATGTGAGAAAGCCGCAACCCTCGCATACACTTTTAACGTAGGACATGTACTCCGAGTATTGGCTCTCGGCGGCGTTGCACCGCCGATACTTGCTACCGTCGAATTCGTAGGCGCAACACGGTAACAGGAAAAACTGGCACTCATAGGAACTGCGCGCGGCGATCACTGGAATCCACGGGGTGAGCTCGTCCGAGTGATTTCCTATGATCCAGTCCACGCCGGGGAAGACCGTATCGGAGGATGGAACGATCGTGCCGACCTACACAACACCATATGACTATTAAAATAAAACAAAATTATATTTATCTATACTTCTATACTATACTAATATATAAAATTGTAAATGGTGTATGTTTGAACGTTTTTAACTTAAAAACTACTGGACCGATTTGGATGAAATTTGCACCAATGTGTTCCTTGTAATCTCAGGAGTGCTATAGAATATATTTTATCACGCTGTGATACGAGAGAGCTGAGTAATAAAACAAATACGATTTTTATGAAACAGGAGTCCATTTTTATTTAACATAATCCGGATTTGTTAAATAAATAATTCGGATTTGTTAAATAAATATTCGAATGAAAAGGAGAGAACAAAAAGAAAGTTAAATACTTGAGTGAAAAGAAAAGAATTCGATGTCTACGTGTCCCAGGTCGCTGATGACGAGGTCTAAGTAGTTCTTTCCGTAGTTTTCGGTGTCTAGGTGTATTAATATTTCTAATTCGGTGTCTACGTATCTCAGATCGCCGATGACGAGGTCCAAGTAATTTACTCCGTAGTTTTCGGTGTCTAGCTAGGTGTATTAATATTTCGAATTCGATGTCTATGTGTCCCAGGTCGCCGATTACGAGGTCCAGCAATGTTGTTTACACAGAGGTTTTTAACGATTAAAAAAAA
>NJRP01000220.1:243303-257439 GCA_003063835.1 Aphaenogaster floridana | reverse complement strand
TAGTGCCACGTCGTAACACCTGTGATGTCACGTGGAAACAAGTGTCTTAAACGGGGAAGGTTTTTAGTGGGTGCAAGCCTCACATAACCCGAAGGGTCAGCCCTCGGGTATGCAGTAGGCATTTTCCTCCTCAAAAGCAAACCAAAAAAAGGCTGAGGAAGAACAAAATAATGAAAGGCTAAGGAAGGAAAAGCGTATGGTAAAAAAACAGTTTTCAATGAGGTGTATTAGTTCCTTATAAAAAAATGGAGATTTTTCAAAATTATTTTCTGTGAATAGGAAGCGAAGGCGTATAGAAAATGAAGAGAAAGAGAAAGAAAAAAACAAGGAATTTGAAAAAAAAATTTTTTAAAGTATGTAAAAATGTATGTTTTTAAAAAATATATATAAAAATTAAAAAACAAAAATAGAATTATATAATACAAATGAGATCCAAAAAAAGAAGCCCGGGCAACGCCGTGTAAATCAAGCTAGTACACAATAAAACGAATATTAGCATTGTTGAATGTTACATCAGTCCATAAAGTTTTTGTGTCTATCAATTTCTAATATAAGGTAATTGGGGAAAGATGCCAAGCAACCATGATTCAGAATTCGTTTATAAGTTTATAAGAGTTAACTACTACTTTATGTTCATTTTATAATGTTTTCTAATACTATATTCTTTAAATAACAAATATATTTATTTGAATTAATCGAAATATATATATTATTTCTTTTATAAATTAAACACGAAATGTTTGGCGTCTCCCCCCCCCCCAATTACCTTACATAAAATAAAAAAGTTGTCTATAAGATTGCAATAAATTTAACGAAGAAGCAAAACGGGTTGATTATGGACTGATGTAATATCCGAGTTTATTCAAGTAGATGACGGTTGTAGCGAATTTTTCACACACTTGTAAATGAGTGCTCTCCGGGAACAGGTCCCAGATCTTTCTCCTGCGCAAATCGATCCCCGTGCCTCTGTGACCTTCGCTAGACAAGATGTAGACTAGAAGACCGTTTCCGCAGCCGAGATCAACGAACGACTGCAGTTCCTGTGTCCCTCTTTCCAATCTCTCCTTCTCCCACAGCAATAACAGGTAAGTCGCGATGGCGACATCCTCGTAGACGAACTTCGCCGGGTCCGTGTTCTCCGGCCACACGTTCACCATCCCCGTGCCGTACTTCTCTTTCAGCCGATTGTACAGCAAAGTGTACTTCTCGACAGAGACGAGACCGAGGGAACTGATCCTCGGACCGGCGCTATCGTTCTCGCTGTCCATCCATTTCATCAACCGCGGAAAGAACTTGGACTTGAGCCACTCGCAGCCTCTGCCATAATTATCGTCGTCCGATTTACATACGTTTATACACGTGGAGACATACTCGCGATGCTGTATCCTGTAGGCAGTATTAGGACCCAGGGACTGTTTATCCGGGACGATCGGTTTGTGGAAACTGGTGACGCTGGCTGACCCTTTGTCGACATACACGAGTTCCAGCGTGGGCGAGAATATCTGCGTGTTGCGGGGCAGCAGCTTCCTCACGCGCAGATAAGTCTTATTGTCGTCCACTGCCTCGATTGGATCTGTACATTGAACTGATTGGCAATATTCTGCGATACTTAAGATATCTAATAAATATTTTACATCTCCCGGGGATGAATCGCACTCAAAATCATCAGGTTGAATCTGCAGCTTCCCAATACGTTCGAAAATATCCAGAACGTCGCAGCTGACTTCGACCGTTAATAGCTCTTGGGACGCTAGGATCCGACGATTAACAACATGGGGGTTTCTCATCCAAATCCCAATGGCTTTCCAAAATTGTGAATTACTACTGTTAGTGCTCTCACTAACAATCTCCTCAAAATTCATTTTTTCTATCTAATACTAATTTGTCACGTGTACTTGTAGATTACAGCTTATGTTGATCATTTGGCTGTGCTGCCTGGTTGATTATACTGTCAAGTGTAAAGAAAGACATGAATTATATTACTGATTCAAATATCAAATTTAATATAAATCGATGGCGAGAATACCTTTTGTATCACCCACTTGGCATCTAGCAGTGCCTGCTCCATGATTTGCTGCACACGTTCCTCATCAGACTCTGAGACGTGCTGCTTGAAGCTCTGGGAAAAACAATGCCTCCAATAACAACAGCTTATTTTATTAATAGAGAATTCGCCACAGGAAAAATACTTTTCTCGCGAAAATTACAATAGCTATTAGATTTAATAATTTGCTGCACATGCTCCTCATCAGACTCAGAGATGTGCTGCTTGAAGCTCTGGGAAAAACAATGCCTCCAATAACAACAGCTTGTTTTATTAATATAGAATTCATTACAGGAAAGATACTTTTCTTACGAAAATTACAATAGCTATTAGACTATTTTAACAATTTAATATTCCTATATCTCTGTTTGACTAGGCGTCGAGTAGGTTATCGTTGTCAGAAGATCGTTTTATACCTACTTGTTTGACCGAGTGCTTGTAATATTGCTGCGTGTGTTTCGGCAGTTTTTCGCATTCGCGCAATAAATATTTATACAACTGTTTAGGCGTGTTCACCGTCGCGCTGCCGAGCACTCGGTTCGCCATCGTTTCCCGGGGATTGCGAGGCGCACGTGGAGCCGTGATAGTTCCTCTCCTTCTCATTCCTTATTACTATTTTCGATTCATGATACCATACATTGATAGCAATTCTCGTAGAATATACCCGCTACTGATAAAATAGAAAGCAAAGACCTCTCGTCAGGCTAAAGCAGATTTGTGTAAACACAGGCAAATTATGACTTTGTACTGTCTTTTGTTAACGATACAAGGCTGTAGTATTAATTAAAAAGAAAACTAATCAGTGAAGAGATTAAAACAAGATAACACGAAAATTAAATTTTTCAAGGTACAGAAGAATTAAAGAAGCAAGCTATGAGAAATGTTATTGACATACATTCTGTCAAGGATGATAGGCATAATTTTTAATTTTTTAATGTCTTATCCAACAGCGATACGACTGTTTAGAAGTTTTTCTCCCACGACGTTTTTACGAGATTCACATAAGGATTCACATAAGGAAAAGATGTGCCAGTCATGTTCTTTCCTGATAGACTGCATCATAAATGACACATACAAAGACCACTCTCGTTCTTCGATGAATAAATACTTATATACAATTTATTTTTGATGATGTCATGTGATGGAAATGAAGTGTTATTACAGCAGATTAAGCCTACGATACTGTGCAGAGTCTTTAAATCCTTTCTGCAGTCTTATTCATACAATTCCATATGCAACACACAGTAGAATTACCGGTAGAAAGTTTCAAGTAAGATCACAGCAACCTTCCTAGCAACCCCGAGTACGTCCGTTATTCGCCGAATACCTCGTGCGTACTCGTGTTTACCTCTCTCGCTAATTATTACATTTGATATTCTTTTATACGGTTGATATCGCTCGTACAAACGCTACTACATCACATATGCTTATATCAAAAAACGTATTTTACGAAATATCATTGTTCCGTTACTAGAACGAGTCGCTTATAAGCTATATAAATTCTATGTGTGTGATGTCACGATCATATCGTCGATCTGCAAAAAGTGTCCGATTAAAGCTACCGTTACTCTACTAAAATACCGATATATATCAAAGATATTAAAAAATAAATATATATTTATATATATACGAGAGGTCGCAACAAGTAAAAAATATACAATTGTTATACGCTATGGTGGTCGCAAAAAAAGGGGCCACCTAATATCCTTGATTGAAGGGGGGGGAGGGGTGTAGAGAATAGGAAAGATCCGATCTTTACCGCAATTGAATTGAACAATTGAAACAAGGATATTACATACACGAAAAATCACAACCAGCGAGTAGCCAATTATTATGCTAGTAACAAAAATAATGATTAATACGATTAATATTACAATAAATTACGCCGTGCGGCTTCAGGAATTTTACGAGGCCGGCACTCGCTCGCTCCGTCTGTCAGAATTGTTAATTTGACGTTTGTTCCCGACGTAGTACGTATAGTCGTTTACGTAAACTGTATATCGCGATACTGCCGCGCAACCCTTAATTACGGATCGTTCATTTGCGCGAGTTAGGCATCGTTATTTTCGGCACTGTATGGTTTTACTAGCTAACATCGTATTTTGGCATTTTCTTCTGGCAGTTTATTAATTCGTAAAACGCGCATAAAAACCGTATTTAAAGTACGTATAAAAATTACGTGTTAGGTGACTGGTGAATGCATGGAAATGAGTAAACCGCGTTAAAGCATCGCGTGTACAGGTTGCTATCGACTCCCACTCGCGCGAGTATCTATTAATAGTCGTTCTGCTTAAAATCTAAATAACAAAGTACTAGCTGCTCTATTTTTCACGATGAGATAATCCTCAACCAATGTAGCTACCGAATATATCATGCTGAGGGATGACGATTCTGACAGGAAGGAGGGCGACCGCCTATGATCACAGAGGGATTCTAAAGAAGTATAGTCTATCACTTAGGCCCAGTTCCACAATCTCCAGTTAACTTAACCATTGGAATTGACCAATCGTATTTGTTAATTTTGCTTAACGACAAATGCGATTGGTCAATTCCAATGGAATAACCGGCCGGTTAAGTTAACTCGAGATTGTGGAACTGGGCCTTAAAGTATGATTGTTTAGGTCTCGCTCGAAGACGGCCGTTCCCAGCAGCACAACCATCTACGCCACAACGGGGGCGGCTTCCTACGCCGGTATAGTAAATTGGCGCCTCCGCGTCGCGTATTGAGGGCACTGACTATCGCCTGATCGAAGGCCTCCTTGAGGTCGTGTTGCGTCAACGCAGACGTCTCTACATAATTGACGGCGCCTAGTCTGTGCGCCAATTGATGGCCCTGGATAGTAGTAATCGGTGCCTGACCGTATCTCGCCAATTGCAGCATCAAACGTACGTCCGATCTTAAGTCACTCTTTGTCCCTACCTAGAAAATTATAATATAATTAAATAACATATTATATTACATTATAATATTATTATTGTATCTTTTGTAATATCATTATTGCGATATCGCTAGTATATTATGATAAAGAACCCATGCCCAGTTTTATATGAAAAATTGGGCCCCCGGTGAACAGCAATGAGATATGGCTAGAATTGTAGGGCATCAAAAGAGGATTAAAAAGTTCCATGGGCACAACCTTGTAACGAGTCCCCTGAGTGCTAGAGCTGCCTAAAGTTCGCTATTATGACCATGTACCACTGGTCTTGTCCGATTTCTCTGCGTTCAGGGCATCTCTCCGCGGTGACGGCAGGATTGTACCAAAGACATTGAAATAATATGTCTAGAATGTTTGGTACAGTTCATCAATCCGGCTAAGTCCTAGACGCGATCTATGCCGTCATGTCAGAGAAATTCGAATTTTGTTCTTATAACGGCGATACCTCTGGAGTTCAGACTTCAATTAGGCAATTAAAACCTTCTGTTTCGTACTTTGTGAGTACCCCCCTATCGATTAATATATGACTCATGACTGTTCACTCGGGGCCTCTAAACTGGACATAGTCCTTTGTTATTAAAAATGTTATTTAATATAATTAAATAACATAATATATTATATTATAACTGTATCATTTGTAATATCATTATTGGTGATGTCGGTACTATATTATGATAAATTTGATTGCATTAAAAATACAATATTCTATTAAGAAATTCTGTCAGCTGGACATAGATCGTACCAAAATGATTGGAGCATTGGGACAATATTTTCGCACTTCACTGATCCATCTGGAAGCCACACTGTGGTAAGACGAGGGGCATACAACGCTGAAGCAAACTAGGAACACATCTGTCTCAGGATAGCACAACGATCTCAGGGGATCAAAGTCGTCCTGGCCTGCTGTATCACACAGCTGGACATTCAGCGGTTGTCCGTCGACATTTACGACCACTGGATAGATATTATAAAGATGTTAGTATTGTTGATCTAACATTAATATATCCTTATCTATTTGCTCAGAATAAAATGGCAAATGCTGCAAAGTAGAAAAAATTATAATTAAAAGATCAACTAGAATAGAAACAAAAGTAAATAATCTCACAATGTTGGCCATGCATATTATCCTTTAAGAATTGTATCTCACAACAAGATACATATGTTGCTTTGAGATATCTACAAAGCGTACCCACGAATTATAATCTCAAAGGCTTGACAGCTGCATCATTAGCGAACGCATGCAATACGCACCGTTGTAATTGTCAAACGCGGTTGGCACGTATTCCCCGGGGAAGCCGTTGGTGGAGTACGAGACCACCAGGCTGGTCTTGCCAACCGCGCCGTCGCCCACCAGAACTACCTTGATCCTCCTGTCAAGCGGTGTCGCGGGATGCTCTGCCAAGTTTTGATTCTGCGCTCCGGCGTCAATAGCCGTCGAGGACGTCGTCGTCGCCGTCGTTAACGTCGCCATCGTCACCGTCGTCGGTTGCTGCTGCCTGGCAGCCTGCATCTGCATGGTCTGTCCACTCTTGAGCAACGGCCTCGTCCAGTTGGTGTGCGAGGACGGCGGCATTGTCTCGCTCTTGATCTTACCGCAGCCCCGACCTTTGCCTTTCATGCGTCCGTCGAGGGCGCGCCGTCAATCACGCGGATGCGACGGGACTCCTCGCGTAAGCCTCCGCCTCCTCGGCGCCGACGTGGACGACGTCGTTGACTCACCTCAGGGTGCCGCACGGCCGCAGCGTCGCGTCGTCGCGCACGTCATGCCTCGCATACGGGGACAGCGTCGTCGGGGCGGCGAACGGGCTGCTGGTAGACCTGGTGCGATCCTCCACAGGTCGAGGTAGGCGCGAGCGAGCGCGAGACCGAGATAAGCGGCGCGAAAACAATGGGAGACTGGGAACGGGCGGGGGAACCCGTGGTCGCGAGGCGCACAAAAAAAAAGGCCAGTCCAGAGCTGGTCGACGATTCACCTGCCGCGACGCGGAGCCACCTGTTACCGCGCCCCCGCCTCCTGGTGTGCGCCCGCCGGTCGGCGTCGCGCGCGGACACACGCAGACATGCACATTGCACGGCCGCTGGCTGGACGCGCGACGACGCACGCAGCCAGGTGGACGTGCGTAAGCGGCGCGCGCCGCGCCGCGCCGCGTCCTTCAACCCTTTGGACACGCGTGCGTCACGCCTGTTATGTATATTTAAAAATATACGTAATCGTATATCTCTAACAAATTTATGTCCATTTCTACAAATGTAGATTAATATTAATCTCCGGGGGGGGGTGGGGGTTTAACTTACTCTTTATCTTTTTCTAATTCTTAGAACAAGAAAAAGATAATAAAGATTAAGTTAAACCGAGATTAAAGTTAATCTACATTGGTAGAAATAATGGACATTAAGCGGATTAACTTGAAACTTTCAGGGAATATTTCTAACGTTATTGTACTTCAAGAAAATGTGAAAATCCGAAAATCGAGAATTTTACAATTTTTGATTGGGTATGGCCTTAACGCTAGAACTATCGACGATTAATTTCTGTTATTTACAAATATAGAGCTGTTCTCATTATCCCTGGTTAACTAAATCGATCGATTGAATTAAAGAAATGCCAAATGCAAAACTTTAAACTAAACTGATCAGCCCTAACCTAATTTCTTGACATTTTTGGCTTTCTTTTTACGTTTTATTCCAGACTTTTTCTTTGCCACACTTTTTTTTAAGAAGGTTCTCGCGCTACTTCTTAGTCAATAAAGAGATTATTCTTAAAATTGTTATAAAACGATTAAAATAATAATATGGAAACATTATTAACAATATTTAATTCGTTAATGTCATTATATGCTTGATATATGTTATTAAATATTTAAAAAATGACCAAATAAAAGTTATAAGACGCTCATTTGATCCAAGTATCAATAGCAGATAATGAAATATAAAAAAATATAACATTTATATTTTTTAACTATATTGTATATCTTAAAATATGATAAATTAAAAATATATGTAATCTGAATTAAAAATGTATAAATTAACATTTTTCATCATATTTAGCATATTTTTAATTATTAGATCAAGTGTATGTCGCTTTATATGTATAGATTGATTTAATTAAATTTACATATTGCAACAAAATTCACGGAATTTTCAAAAAATGTACCATTATAAATCTGAATGATTTTTAAAGAAATTACAAACTAATCACTTTAACTGCCTTGGAAGTTCTGTTAACGCGACACACGTAAGCGTGACTCGACGATAATTCCTGGCGATTAATCTGTTTGTGTAATTAAAAGAAATGTATATGAAGCGCTGGTCGAAATTAATTAGCGTGATTCATGGTTTTGGCAATTAATATAATTTGGAGGTCGCAATTAATAATAATAATTGCGGTATATTTTCGGCAAAAAATTTACAAAATTTTCCAAGACGGTTTTTTCCCTCGAGATACTTACGGAAAATATTTTTTGTAGAATTTTCGTGTTAAACCAGAGCTTCAAAATTTAAAGATTTAATATTATTCAATTATAAGGACATTGGTTCGTATTTGCAAAGCAATCTAAAAGTTGGATGTAAATTCAATAATAAATGTATTTTTTATATAAAAGTATGAGCGCAATTCATGCTTTTATGTAGAGAAAGAGAGAGAGAGAGAATACATTTATTATTGAATTTACAACCAATTTGCTCATTATCCGTTCATATTATTATGTAGAAAAAGTATATTTATTATTAAATTTATATTCAATTTGCTCATTATTAGGCTATTAACCCATTTAGATTGCTTTGATATTATATTCAATTCACTTATGGCTTTATGCAGTAAAATAATGTAATATACTATCATTAATATTTAAAATAATGTAAGTTTCAAAGCAACCAAATCCGAAAGAGTGTATTTCAAAAGTGCGCGCGCATTTATATTTATTTAAATTCGGAGCCGGCTTTACACCACTTTACACGCTTGTGCCTGCAACAGTAACGTTTGCATCATATAACTTATAGGCTAGATAATAAATAAAATAAGCCGCAGGATGATTAGAAATAACATATGGAGGCTAGGTCTCCTTATCAGGTATGTTTCGCTATCGTTCGATTGCAATTCAACGTCTAACCTGCAATCTTGCTCCAACATAACCTATTAACTCTTTCCAGAGGATGCCAGTGTTGTTGCTCTTCGCCGAGAGTGACGCCGAAATGTTTGACGATGCTTGCCAAGCGACCTGTCTCGAGTGTCAACGCGAGATTTGTTAAAAATACCGGCCGAAGGTGGCGAGTCGTCATCCCAACTGGAGTCGGCTTGTCGCTGCTCGCAGCAACACAATGGAACTATTTGCACAAGTACGGATATCCCGTTGAAGTAGAGGACAGGCCAGAATTGCTGAATGACGTTATGGTAATGGATAGCCGTCTATGCGTGATCACGTTATCGAGATGTAAAGTTAATGAAATATAAAGTCTTTTCGTCGTAGGTAACTTGTTACTGTTGCCTGCCGTTGAGGACAACCAGCAGGATATGGGGCTGGCTGACGAGCATCGACTTGCCGGTTGGTTTGAGGCCAACGCTGTACGGGTTTTACGCGAGTATCTTTCACGCCGATCTGGACGAGATAGAGATGGATCTGTCCGCGTTTCCGAATCTGGTGGAATTTTTTGTCAGGAAGCTCAAGCATAATGCGAGACCGATTGCTCAGGGAGCAAATTTGGTAAACATTCAGGCATTAATTTCAATTAAACCTTATATAATTTATAAACCTTATATATTCTATATAATTTATATAATTTATATAATTTATAAACCTTATATATTCTATATAATTTATATAATTTATAAACCTTATATATTTTACATATTTTATTATTTTACCTTATTATTTTATATATTAAACTTTATATATTTTAAACAGAAACTTTAATATTCCTAAATCGCCAATAAATAATTAACATATAATACATTGTAAGACGACTTGACTGACCATAGATGATATTTTATAAATAGAATAGATGTTTTGGCATTTATTAATATTAAATTTGTTACACGTAGAGAACCACAATCCGTATGGTTGATACATAGTAATAAAATATCATCTATGGCCAGTCAAGTCGTCTTACAATGTATTATATCTTATATATTTTATATAAGATTTGATATATATAAAATATATGAGATTTAATAATATGAATAAATTATATAAGAGTTAAAGTATCTGGAAATTTCTTTCAGATTTCACCTGCGGATGGTAAGGTGCTTTATTTTGGACCGGTGACTTCTTGCCGCGTGGAGCAAGTGAAGGGAGTAACGTACGATCTCAGGCAGTTTCTGGGTGATCTGAACGATCTCACGTTGGACCAAATCGCGACAGGGATGATGCAAAAGGACGATTATGTTAATTCACTCTTGAAGAACCCAGACAATAGATTGTATCAACTGATCGTTTACTTGGCACCTGGTGATTACCATCGATTTCATAGTTCTACCGATTGGAATATAAAATTCCGACGGCACTTTCCAGGTGTGTCTTGTCTCTTTAAAGTTAAAGCCCCATATAGCGAAGTCTCCCTTTTTATTTTTCTAAGCAAACCGTTTTTCTTTAGGAAAGTTACTGAGCGTCAATCCGAAGGTGCTCAAATACATGCCCAACTTGTTCTCGTTGAACGAACGCGTTGTGTATGTCGGAGAATGGTCAGGCGGCTTCATGGCTTATGCAGCGGTCGGGGCGACGAACGTGGGCTCCATACGAGTCTACTGCGATCGAAAATTGGCGACTAATACGGTGCACTGGCCGGAATCCGCACACTGGAAAGAAGCGAGTTTAAATTGCACGCGTGTTGCCAAAGGTGAACAGTTCGGCGAATTCAGACTCGGATCCACGATCGTGCTTCTATTCGAGGCACCGCGAGACTTTCAATTTTGTCTGCAGGTTGGTCAGACTATTAAAGTTGGTCAAGCATTAAGCGTGCTTTCCAACGAGTCTGATGAAGGACAGATCAAACAACAACACCTAATTATGAACGTCGCGCAGGATTGGAAAGATATATGGAAGTCTAAAGTCTAGAGTAAAACAATCAAGTAGGAACTATTCTAATTTTACTGGAGAATCAAAGAGACGAATCTGCACTTTGCACGCTCGCGTCTTTGCGCGAAGTCGAATTGTAGGCGCAATAAAGAGAAGATTTAGAATTGTGAGAGCTCTAGAGACTCGGTTTTCTCGAGTAAGTATCGATCCTGTGATTACCTCTGTACGTGGGCTGTGTTCGTGCGCGAGAAAATCGTCATCTCATGCGATCTATCTGAAATTACATGTATAAATACATCTCTCGTTAATTATACTCGTTCGTTACTCTAACTGCTTGATACCAAGCATCACGCAAAAGGCGTTGGTTTGTAATAGATTTGACACAGTTGATTTATTATTATGGCCGTGTACGAAGACGCGTTACTGTGCAACGCCTCACCTGTAAGACTTTATACGATTGCAGTAAAAAACCAAGAGAGCCCCTTAATGCGAGGAAACATATTTCTCTTTTTCTTGTGCGTCACCACCGATAGAGGTCGGATCGTAAACTGTTTTAGTTGCATGCCAAATCGATCTTTGTTGCAGTTAAGTCGGCCGGTCAAGGCCGCTAGATGAAACACTTTCCTCAATTAAAGCTCTAACTCCTTTTTTTAAACCAGAAAGTAATAGACACGTCGTATATATCGAGTCTGCGCGCGTACGAAGCGCTCCGGTCTTACTGACCCCGTTATATTTTTATAGTTGTATTTTCACCGATCCTCTATCGTTAATATTAATGTTACTTCTGAAAAATTCGTATTAAATATCTTTTGCTTCGGCTTGTTCAGCGCGCACGAACATGACTCCGCACTTTAGAACAGAATTAATTATAATGCGAATACTTAATCGCGCGGATATATTTTATGATGTATCTATTTTATGATATATAAAATGCAATAAAATAATAAAAAGATCAATTGTAAAGAGTATGCTTTCTATGATGTTAAATAATTGCTTCATCCAGACAAATTTATTCAATTGCTGTTTATCTTGCACATTTCATCATTTTATTATTTTTATTGCTGTAAATTAAATAATCGATGTTGAGACCATTATGTCACTCATTATATATTTTAATATATTTATACTATTCATTTATACTATTCATTTATACTATTCATTTATACTATTCATTTATACTATTCATTTATACTATTCAATGTCCTGCCAATAATGCTTTTTATAGACCTAGAAAATTGTGAGCCTTCCCCTGTCCTGCTTAATTATGCAGCACATAAACAACAGCCATTAGAAGTACACAACTTTGATGTACATACTTACTTGTTAGTCCCATACATAGTATACTTTCTAAAGCAAACATAAGCGATATAATCGATGACGAGGCATTCACCGGAAAATGAGAAATGACAGGCATTAGAAGGCAAGTCAAATTGTTGGTTCATATATACATTTAAAACTACCGAATACCTTAATATCTTTACTTGAAAGAAATTAATTATTTATATATTTTATATATAACTCGTGCATGCGCTTACGAATTTTAACATGGTAATTTAAATTTATCTCCCTAATTTTCTTTATATCAATTTTAGATCTAACTTTCCTGTAAATTTCGGGAGAGAGAGACAGTTTAAATTTATCTATTCTGCTCACACGAATTGCCTAAATGCTAATACATCATCCTGCGCACAGAATATCTCCGTGTCCTCTCGAACAAAGCTCCATGCACCGTCGTTTATCATTGCCGGAAGCTTAACGCCGGCCGATCTCCCGAGGAAGATACACGCTAGTACGAGAAAAAGGAGGAAAGCCGCCGAGCCGGCCGGCGTCGCAAACGTCAAACCGTCGTTCGGCGGATCAGTGAGCGTCGCGACGCTCGCGGCGCAGGTTGCACCGTCTCCTCTTCTTGCGGCGAGCCGATAGTACGTACCGGTGCGTCGGATAGGACGCGGTGACACCGCGTGTCTGGTGCATACGCGGCCGCTCGATATTCTTTTTCTTTCTCTTTCCTTCTCTCTGGGGCACCAGAGACGGAAGAGAATCCGTCACACGAGACTCCGGACAACTCCGGGTGACTATTATGGAGTATTTAAGCGGCGGCTAAATGGGGGCCGATGGACATTTTCGCGTGACCTTGTCCCTCAGGAGGGAACCGGGTGCCGGTCCGGTCTTCTGCAAGATGGAAACGTCCGCCAGGTTCCGGCAGCTGAAGACGGTGAAGCTGAGCTGTGAGACGACCTACCGGCTCGACATCAGCTTTAAGCCGCCGCAACTGCTGCAGTGGGTACAGTGAATGTGCAATTATATATATATATATATATGTGTGTGTACGTCGGGCACCCCTTTTTCCCCGATTGAATCAGATGACGGGTCTTTTTTCTTATAAGGACAATAAGGCTCTATCGCTATCGCGTGATGATCAATGGTTAGCCGACGAGATGTATTATTAGTTTTACTTGAAAAAAAATAATGTTAAACTGGATATATCTGACGTATCATTTCTGTTATGATTGGATAGATCGGTTCATTCTTAGTTACATAATGAAAATTTTACCGTATTATTGATCAAACTTTAATATATTTAGAATCTAATCCACGTATCTAAAACAATTTGTGCTTGACTTACGATCCCGAATATAATCTATGATCCGTTATAACATTAGATTCTTTGATTTTATTGGGAGTATATCAAATAAACATAGCGAGCGATACCCTTTTTTAAGGAGGGCTGTAAACCACCGTGAAAAAGTCCCACTCGACTAATAGCAGTTTATCAGAAATTTATACGATCATTTTCAGCGCGAAGATGGGGTAGGGACCAGCAATAAATTTCAATGTCTGAGCTCCTATGCTCCAGGGACGAGGATTACGGCTTCTCGCTATATGTTCAGATATAGAATCGCTAATAATGCCAACTTAGCTGTAATACTAAAAATAAACTCGGCTGCCGAATACGCAAGTGAAAATGTTTACTTTTATGGGTACTTAACGGGGAAAAGAATTGCCAATTTACGTCAAATAGTTTATTTTATTGTGAGGACATACTATTTAAAGTTGTGTCAACGCTTCGCCGTATTAGTTGAGTTCGCAGGAGAATTTTCTTCAATATGCCGAAATAGTCTCTAGACCACCGGACTCTTCTACA
>NJRP01000220.1:216802-228684 GCA_003063835.1 Aphaenogaster floridana | reverse complement strand
TTATCTTTTGGAAAGCTTTCAATGTAATATGATTTTGATGAAACGTTTCAGAAATATTTCTGAATGATTTCAATTTTACATTTCAATATTAATTTCCAAGTTATCTTTTGGAAAGCTTTCTGAAACTTGTTGTGCTGTGTGGGATAAATACTGTTTAAAATTATCTACTGCAGATTTAATACAAAGTCTTGCCCTGCGTAAAAGTGATCTAATAGCTTGCTCCACCATGCCAGGAGAATTTCTTATTAATTGATAAGACAATTATTAATAGACATATTAATAAGACATATTAATAAGACAATTATTAATAGACATATTAATAGACAATAAGACAAAATAAAACAATAATAAGATAAAAATTAATAAAACAATGCCAGACTGATAGAAAATGTAAACAATAACAAACTGACAGAAAATGTTTCAAATATTCGCATCAACTTTCAATGGTTGTAGTTCTGTTAGGAAGCATTTACGGACATATGTTTATTAAACAATTTCAACTTTAAATGACTTCAATAACACGCCTCTAATGTATAATGGACCTCGAGTCATGGGACACCCTGTATATAAATGTAAATTAAAAAAAACATTTTTATTTTAAAAAACCATTTTAAAAATGCCTATTTTCCATTTTCTATTTTAAATAGGTATCCAAAAAGCATTTTACATTTAGCATTTTCAAATGGAAAGCTTCCAACTCTCTCTATTTTGTATTTTTTATTTCAAATGGGTTTGGACACCCATTTTGCACATCTCTGGAAAGCATGCAAGTGCATTTGCATATTATAATAATTTTGTTGAATAATTCGTGAATCTCAGCGTCTTCGACAAAAACAAATAAATTGCTCCGCATCGTTATTATATGTTATCCCATATTCCATTTCGTGCTTGCAGGATTTACAGACCGTCCGTTTCTAGATCCGATTCTTGCCGCGCGATTGTTTATCTTGCACGATAAGCCGATGCACGCAGCCGATACGCGGTACACGACTGCGTGCACGCGGGTCATTTGCGCGCACTCTCGTCGTCGCCTTCGTGAAAACTCTAAAAATAAAGCCAGTCGAAGCGTGAGTCAAAGTGCGGCTCGTATCAATATCAGAAACTAGACCGGCACGTTCAGAAGATATATGGATCTGTCCATCTAAGGATCAAAGTGTCCAAAAATACAACCCAGCTTGACGTAAGATCCAAATTCGCGGCCAGGATTCAAGGATCCGATACAAGAGCAACCAGCCACTTGCGAACATTATTGTAGCAACGTGTGGTTTTCATACAGTCAAGATTAAGCAATCATCCTTGAACTCTTAATCCAATAATTGTAAGCGCTTTTAGTTATTAATAGTAAGATAAAGTCAGTTAGTCAGCGTAGAAAGGGATTAAGAAGTACAGTAAATGTTTTAAAGATCTTTCATTATAATCACATTTTACTATTATATAATTTTTTAATTAAAACATGTCTTTACTGTGTAAAAACTGTGTCTTTTAATCCGTGAATAACAGTTTAACTTAATAAAATTAATTGAAAGCGTTTGAAATTTTTGGACAAAGTTGTTAAGCATTCGTATTTGCCATTCACATTCTGATTCACGTTATTCTTGCCGAGTTACATCACTATTTCTAAACATTGTAAATGCATTTTTACGACGAGTTGACTTATAGGAATGTTATTGGTGTATACATATAATAATCGTCGACCCGTTTATCTTGACGTTATGCCAGACGTGGGAAAAATATTACCAAAGTACACACACACGTGGCAACGATTGTACCACGCAAAACATCTATTTTCGCCTCTAAAAAGAAGAGTTCCACGTTGTGAAGCGCGCGTTCGTCGTGCATTGAGATTCGCGTCATTTCCGTTGCATTCGTTTGAACTTTTGTCGGCTTTCTCGCTTTACAGACAGTCAATATGCCGAATAAGCAAATGTTCTTTTAAAAATAAATAACCACTTTTGTGTCGACAAGAAATAGGTCGTCAAACAGAATGCTAGCGTGAGGATTTGCAATAAGCGAGCTTCTCCATTTATAAAGACATGCATCTCTTTGTCTTCCTATTTCTTCATTCTAATCTTGAGCCATTATTTTAGGTCTTAAATTATTTAAATAAAATAGTATATAGCAATAAGAGTGGTCTAATTAAATTCTAATTATTAAATACAACAAGAAACAATATTCTATTTTAATATTATTTAATTTTATTAATTTTATTAAATTTGCAAAAACAAATTTGACATTATTAAAAATTCAGTGCAATCCCTCCCTGGAGCGTACCATAAATGGAATAGAAAATGTTTATAAAAATAAGAGAAATAATAGGGTAGATGCACCATTTGTGGCCACATTAAGGCCATTTGTGGCCACACAATTATTTATCATATAAAGAATAAATTTAATCTAATCTGCCTGTCTGCAGAATCAACAAAATGCTTGCAGAATGAAGTACTCTCGATTGTTACACACTACAGCCAATTTGAAAGTAAAAAAATTACGAAAATCGCGCAAATGGCCAAAACTGGTGCAGTGGCCACAACCGGTACATCTACCCTATGTACGCTAAAATAAAAGAATTGTAAAAAAACGCATACATTTTAAAGCTTTACGTATTTTTAAAAGAAACTATACGAAACATATTTTCTAAAATTCCTGTAATCATTCCAGATTTCTGAGCATCGGTGGGAAACAGGTGGAGGCGATCGAACGCGCGAGAAACGCCACAGCTTGCGCCTACAGCGCTTATCACAGCACCAAGGATATCCCGGCGAGTGCGCGCGGTCATCGAGAAGATCTGCCGATCGCCATGAGAGTCCTCGGTTCCGGCTACCTGACCACCTGTCTGCAGATCAAGTACTACCGGGTGGATGATCAGAGCCACTGCGAGTGGGGTGCCAGATTGCACTGCATCGAGCTCGATTGCTCCAGCGTTGAGGGACGTCTCGTCACGGTGGACCGAGAGACCTACAGAAAGCTCGGCATAGAATCTTAACGAAACGTCATCAGCTTCACCGATACCGGCTCGTTGTCAGCTCGTTATTACAACGACGAGGAACTCGATGCCGCGCCGCAATCGATGCTTCTCACACGCGATCGCCTGAATACTTTACGCTCGTAAATGATAAACACAGATTGTACCAGAGCTTATGTTCGGATGAGTTAAGACCATAATTTTGGGGCCTATATTTTTTGTCTAGAGATAAACATAAAGATAGAATCAATAATATCGATAACAAGTATAATGTATTTTGACCAAAATTTTTAAAATTACGATATATACAGGGTGTTCGGTAATAATCGCATCACTTCTCGTGGGCAGGTAGAGTGGGTTGAACTGAGCAAAAAAGTCCTGTGCCATTTTGCGAACTTCGAAATAATTTATGAGATATTTATGAGATATTGGTGATGCGATTATTACCGGACACCCTGTGTATATTTTTTTTATTAATAGAGAGAATGGGAGTTTAAACATTTTGCCTATTTAATTATATAAATTTTGCCTAAATATGGCCCTAATATTTCGAAAATAGACTCTGGAATGAATCGATAGAGTTAATCGTGGTGCCAGATTACGCTGAACGAGAGCGACTTCGTTAGAATGGTTTTTTCAATTCAGTACGATGAATATAAATTGTGTAGAAATTTCGCGGAAGTATTATCATGATCGACGGATAATTGAGATTGATCATCTCCAGCTGGCAAACACCGTTGCGTTAATAGCGAATTAAGTTATTCAGAGAAGCCAGGCGCATACTGATTTTTTAGGCTTCTTCTTTATCGAAGACACCGCTAGAAATTTTATATCAAACGGATTGCCTGAATGAGATTAACTATTATTCTTATATTCTTAGAAAGGACTATGCCCAGTTTCATATGAAAAATTGGGACCGGTGAACAGCAATGAGACATGACTAGAATTGTAGGCCTCAAAAGAGGATTAAAAAGTTCCATGGGCACAACCTTGTAACACGAGTCCCCTGAATGCTAGAGCTGTTCAAAGTTCGCTATTATGACCATGTACCACTCGTCTTGTCCGATTTCTCTGCGTCCAGGGTATCTCCCCACGATGACGGCGGTAACGGATTGTACCAAAGACATTGAAATAATATATTTCGAATGTATTTGGTAGTTCATTAACCCGGCTAAGTCCCTGAACGCAATCTATACCGTCATGTCAGAGAAATTCGAATTTTGTTCTTATGACAGCGATGCCTTCTTGACTTGTGAGACTTCAATTAGGCAATTAAAACCTTCTGTTTCGTACTTCGTGAGTACCCCCCTATCGATTAATATATGATTCATGACTGCTGTTTATTCGGGGCCCAAACTGGGCATAGTCTTTTAAAAATTGGGATTTAAATATATCCTATATTTAGAAACGCCACAGGAAATCGCATCTATACGTTAACACATCGATTGCATTGCATCAATTGCATTACACATTTAATAGTGTAGTAATTACAGATACTAATTTCGATGATACAAGATAAATCATTAACATCTAACGTTGGGAGAAATAATCAATTGTAATTGTTTTCGGCCGATATCTTCCATTCTTTGGAGAGAGACTACTGCAGAAATTAATACGATAGAAAAACACAAATGTGTTTGTGTTATGTAACACAGTGTTGCAACACAAACACATCGATAATGAAGTATTTACATATCGACGCCGTATATACGTACTACGTATCGAACGTTCGCGCGTCATTGATTGCAGATTAATACTTAATTGACAGACGAATCAATCGTGAGGCAATATGTCGCGGTGAAGAAGAATGATGTTTTTTTTTTCTAATTGAAAACATCGACAAACGTCCTACTCGTATCAACGGCGCGGTGTCGGCTTTCGTGAAACTTCGCCATCAAAGTGCACGATGCACTTTTACGCGTATTGTTAATGCCATGCATTTCGCTTCGATGTTATTTTTCTCATTTACTTCCCGCCTTCTCTTTTTTTATATCTTCGCACTTTTCAGAGGATGCAGGATTTTTGTATCGAAGAAATTCGACCGATATACGCATTATCGCGTGTAAGTTAATTGTACAAGCGTCCTCAGATGCGATCGCTAAGGATAGGGGACTCGAAGCACCTCAATACTCGAAAACTTTGGCAATCAGCGAAGTGACCAATTAACGCCTTTACGCTTATTGTAATTGTGCAGGTCGTTTCTACTTTCTCTACTCGTTCAATGGATTTTAACGGAATTATCGTTGTATAAATGTAATGCATATATATATACAGGGTGATTCTCGATTATATGTTTATACTTCAGAGGGTGTATCTAGAACAGGAGAGAAATGTCATATGCGAACATTAGACATTATTTTGAAGTTACACCAATGTATATTTAAATATTCATGCGCGCGTACGTGTATCCGTTTTATTAACACTGCGATCATAGCTCATCCTATGTAGACGACGAAAAAGAATTTACAATGAATCAAGCTCTTTAGCCTGGGTCTACAATAGGGTGTAGTAAGCTTTAAGCCCTAAGAATTGACCAATCACAGACGATTATTCTCCTCACATTCAACTGTCATTGGTCAATTTCTTAGGGCTTAAAGCTTACTACACCTATTGTAGACCCAGTCTTAGAGATCGCAATGTTCGCAGTTTTCTGCGATCTCTTAAAGCTTGTGTCAGATTACGCATTGGAGATTGAGGATTGCGAATTGGAAATTAGAATTCGAATAATCAGATAATCTTAATCCTCATTCTCTTCGTTCTGATTAGTCGAATTCCAATCTCCAATTCGCAATCCTCAATCTCCAGTGCGTAGTCTGACATGGACCTCATTCTTAAATCTATTGATATATGATTAAGGATCACACTCTGGGGTATAAAAAAGAGAGAGTATTTACATACAATAAATACAAAATCACATGTCGTGTCTGTTCAGTTATTTTACATTCATAATTACGGTGGTACGTAGTGCAGCAATGCATCCGCGATATCTCTATCTCGCAACTTTTCCACTTTCTCACGCATTTGCACCGCCAGCCTGCTTGAGCGCTTCAGATACATCGCCGAATGATGTACAGCGATCGTGAAGAGAATCGGACACCACGTCTTCCTGACCACTCCGCGGACCAGCGCCGTAATGTAGCTCTCTATGAGCGACGTATCCTCCTCCTCCGGATAGAGATACTCTTTCAGCGGCAACACCAACTTCTCCGGCGGCAGTTTCAGATATCGCAACGCGGCCGCGTGTTCCGACCATAGCAGTTTCCGGTAATGCGAATCGTGTCTTTGCGCCACTGGTACCAGTAATGTCATAGCGAAACCGTCGTCGCCGTACGAATTCGAATAGAAGTGCTCGCACAGCGCCGTGAACAGATCGGTGAAGGAGCTCAGCCCCGGCAGCTCCATCTGGAAGTTCAACCACGCATGGTGTCTTCTCAGTAAATTCGAGAGAACGTTCAGTAGCAGCATGGACACATCATTCTCTAGGTAGACAGTGTCGCAAAGATATACTAATATCAGTCTGCTGAATCTCAAAGTGGGCGACAGCTTCTCCATGAGATCAGGCAAGACCAATGCCAGACTCAGCACCGTCAGGACGCTGTCCTTATCTTCCGACTGCAATCTAATATCGCTTTTGCACTTTGTGTATATGTGAACCAGTGGCAAGAAGAGCCAGTCCTTCGGCATCGCCGCTTGACTCCAATCGCCGTTTGGCGTGATGTATCTCTCGTACAGTGACGCCGCGTCGGAACGCAAGCCTGTCTTGACCTGATCTACCGTGGACGGCAGCTCTAATTTGGCCAGTTCGTTGGTGATTATCTCCAAATTCACCTTTTCGTTCAACAACGCGATTTGAAGGATCTTCTTCACATGATCCGTGGCGTCCGCGGGCAATGCCGAGATGAGTTTGATAGTGATCTTCCACACCATTTGCGCTGTCTGATTGTTGATTGTGTCTCCAAGCAGGGACGCCGCTTTTACTACCGCTGTCAAAAGATATAACTCCATTCTGGTATACCACGATCTTTCCAAATTCCATTCGACCGTTTTCAAGCCTCGTATGTAATTGCGGAAGGACGAGCGTTCGAGTAACGCACGAATTTCTGCCACGCGAGAGTTATTGTAAAACGTATTCAATACCACTGCCAAGAACGGTATGCACGAATGCACCGATACGATCGGCTGCAATTCTCCGTTCTCTGTGACAACATCCAAGTTTGGAAGACAGGATGGTTCCCGATCCGTAGCAGCGTTGCAATTGCTCAATAAATTCGAACTGGAACTGTAAGAAAATAAATACGATAAGTATCATAAGTCATATATATATATTTTTTTTTAAATAGAAAAAAATCTCTTACCAAAAAGTCGAGAAAATATGCCGGTTGGATAGCCATGTCGTTTTAAATGCAGATATCTCGTCAACGGCGGATAAACTCTCCGCAATTAATTTCATAACACCCCACTGAAATTTACAATACTTCATATGCCTTTTCGAATATTGATAAGTGTTAAAATAATAATAAATTTGATAAATATTAAGAAAACATACAAGATATAAATAAGCCTTAACATTTTTAAACATTTTTTTAGGTAATTATTTCTCAATAATTCTTGATAAACTAATAATAAATAGATCAACAATAATTGGTCTCACCGTTGCATTAGATACCGATGAAAACTGTGTACTCCACTTCGCTAGCAACGTAGAGATGTTCGGTTTTAATGTTTTTTCGTAACTCGCCACAGCAATCAATGCCGCGGCGTGTTCGCACGCCAACTCGGATGTGTTTTGAATATCATGATTACTTAATAACAGCTGTAATTGCGATATGAGAGTTAACTGGGCTCCCGTGACACTATCCAATCCTATTTCGTAATGTAACAACATTCGCCAGAGCCGCAGACTCTCAATGCTGAGATTTATGCCATCTTTCCTACTGAAGTATTATGTGTGTTTAATAAAATTAATTTAAGAAAATTACGCGTAGACGCATGAGAAAGCTTACCCCGTCTCGCTGATAATGTACGTTAAGATGGCTTGGATAATTTTGAAGTTATTCAATTTCTGCGCGACGGGCTTCTTGCCATACGTGACGAGAACGCGAAATAACTTAATCGCCGTAACTACGGGGATCCCGTAAACATTACTTATCGCGTCTTGCATCGCTGTAAAAAAAATTCAGGCTCTTAAATACCCAATAATTATTTATCCAACAAATAAATCTTAAATATGTTTAAACTTATTTAAAGTTAATAAATTATTTATGTGTTAATTTTAAGCTTAATTTACCTAGTCGGTCTATAGACAATGGTATAAAATTTTGGATAATGATGTCTAACAAATGCGGCGTGGACGAAATATTCAACGCCGTTATGTGCGAGTGTCTCGCGAGGCGGATGAGTATTTCTAAGGCACACGTTACACCAACAGGTGGTGGATGCATCTCATTTAGAATATATCTACAAACAATTACATTCAAATTAGCTTTGCTATTTCACATACTTGAAAAAGAATTAAATAATACAAGAATCGTAAGATTCTCAGTGTATTTAAATTAAAGTGTCAACTATATTTAATTAAAAGTAATGATAAAGTTGTAAAGGCCTCCGCACAGACTTTTGCATAACGCATAATGCCTCCGGCAGACCAGCGCGATTTAGTCGCGCGCGACGCGCGATATCCAATGAGCGTACAGAGATGAGCGGAAAGGCGGTACGCTCATTGGATATCGCGCGTCGCGCGCGACTAAATCGCGCTGGTCTGCAAGAGCCATTACGCATAAGGAATTCAGCCAATCTTGGGATGAAATCAGCCATCTTGGGATGAAAATAAAGGATTCTGATTGGCTGATTCCCTTATGCATTATGCGTTATGCAAAAGTCTGTGCGGGGGCCTTAAGAGTTGTACCTAATTCTCAATAAAAAATCCGATCTCAGTAACGTAGCTACAGCATCCAACTGCGCCAACTCGTGATCCTTCAGACTACTCGTGTCCTTGTCTTCAAGTTGAGGTGTTAGGGTGGGTTCCGTGTATCCATCAAATCCGTGCAGTCTATCCAAGCATACCTCGTCCGCCTCGCTGACCAGGAAAGCTCTGAGAGCTTGCAAAGCCGCCGTGACCACGGCCACCGACGAGTCATCCAGTGAAAATCTCAGCAGCAGCAGGATATTCTTTTGACTGAGCGCGGTCAGTGGTGCTGGATGCAGGGTCTTGTCGTACAAACCCTTGCGCGTCTTCTCCATGATATTGGCCAGGGTGGTAAGGGCTGTACACCGTTGTTGTTGAGTGGAAGACCTGCTCAACTGCAGCAGTTCCTGAAGGGAGTATCCGGGACGTTCGGGTTCCTCTCCATGATGATAGAGACCTTTGTCCACGGTTAAGTTCTCATCCTTGTATGGCAATAAAAGACCTGAAAAATAAAAAAATTGAATGATACAAGTGAAAGATAAGGATAATCAGTATCATAGCAGAATGAGTTAATGTTATTCACCATTAAAATCAAATCTCGCATTGTATTCTTCCGGCATAAGTTCATCTTTCTTCTTTTCCAACAAGTCTTCCATCCACTTCAACTTTTCTGGTTCGGGGGTGTTCATGTGTAGCCATCCTTTCTGTTTTCCTTCTTCAAATATTTCTTTGAACGATTTTGGTATGCTCAATGTGTCATCCTCGCAATCCATTTTTGTATCGATGTCATCCGAAGGAAGCTTTGTCTTGTTATTAGATATTTCTGTATCCATTGTTGTCTCTTTTGCAACTGAAGTGCTTGCAGTATCATTCTCACAATCCATTTCTAAATTATTTGAAAACTTCATTTTCTTATCACTGGATGCTTCTGTGTCCAGTAATAAGATTGCGGTTTTACTTGCAACTGAAGTGCTACATTGCTTACTGTCTTGCTCAATTGATCTTTTTCCAAATTTATTCTTGTTTCTTAAAAACTGTATTATCTTAGGATCAAGAGTCTCCTCAAGTTTCTTCTTTTCTTCTAATATCTCTGCTTGGCTCATTTGCGCCAGCTTTTCCAAATTTTCCTTGTGAATCTCAACGGCCAATTGGTTCTCCATCATAACTTCTTCCTCGTTGCAGTGGGAAGATTCATCTCTCTGTACTTTTGCCGAATCATCTATCCCAGTTTTTAGTTTTGAAACTTTCTGCCAGAATAAGCTCTGCTTACCATCGACGGTCTTCTACAAAGAGTGACAAAATAATATAGTTAGTAAATGAACAGCATAAAAAAATAAAAACAAAAAATAAACAGCACGTTTCATAAACATACTTTGTTCATAAGTGACGTGTCGTCGGATCCAAAAACCTCGGGGAATCCCATCTCGACTGTCGTAGGAACACGATTGTCATTAAACTTATACTTCTTGATATCGAATTTCCTTTCCATGATATTGCCAAGTATTATGTTCGACGACGCCGCAGGTACATTCTGGACCATATCCTCCAGCTTCCCTTTCGTTTCCTGAATCTTGTCCTTGATGACTGGGTTTATCACCTCTCCGCTGCCTCGCGAGGTGGAAACCACATCTCGCTTCGCCCCAGATTGCCTCAGACTCGAGAATCGCGATCTTACTTTGCTCGTACTTGGAGCACTGGTAGAATCCCTTAGATTTATTACCTTCACGGACGGTTCCTGCTTCGCCTTCAGGAAATCCTCCTGCTGGCGCAGAAGATCCTCCTCATCGTCGCCCGCTTTAGGCCTCTTCCACACGGCTTCATCAGCCATCTCTCAGGTTGATATAACCTCTCTGTTGCTCTCAACAGTTTATAATCATATATTACAACAGAGGGGAACCTGCAAATCGAAACTCAATAGTCGCAGTTGGCAAGAAACATTATCACAACATTACCACGACGTGACAATTTACGAAAATTCAATAACAATTTCCTGTAATCACAGGTGTAATTTTATCAACTCACCTTTTATGCGACTCTACGCGCTTTCGCGGCTTCGAGATTCGAGATCATCTTGAATATGAGTTTGATCGTCGCTTTTAGCGCCACAGTTCGAAACGACCGCATTTACCATCGGTAGGAATATTACCGACGATTATCAAAGATCTTCAGGTCACAGAACGGTTTGCGCATATCTCAGATATTCTTACAAATAAAAGAATAAAACGTACTCGATTTTTTATTCGGGCAAGGGGAAACTGATTTCGTCAATTTGACTCAGAAATTACTTTATTTATCTAGGCACAACGCTGGAAAACACACGCCAGACACACCGACCATCCAAGAATCTCGGGGAGTAAATTAGACCGAGATTTAAATCACTCGGTGATTATTCCCCTGTCGCGTTATACTCAAAATAAATGTAGTCCTTTGATTTTCTCTGCCTCTTTGAAGTAATATGACATGTGTATGTATATATGTATATGCTGTTATTATGTTTTAGATTTTGCAGAAATTAAATATACATAATTTAGAAAACAGTGATTTCACGTCGACGCTTAAAGTTGTATGAACGGAGAGACGATTTCATGAAGATAAATATAGTCCCCTGATCTCCTCTGCCTCTTTGAAGTAACACAACGTGAATATGTATACATATATATTATATATGTTTCAGATTTTGCATGAATTAAATATACACAATTTATAAAACAATGATTTCACGTCGACATTTCAAGTTGTATGAATGGAGAGACGATTTCGTAAGAAGATAATTATAGCCCCTTGATCTTCTCTGCCTCTTCAAAGTAACACAACGTGAATATGTATATATATTATGTTCCAGATTTTGCATAAATTAAATATACATAATTTATAAAACAATGATTTTATGTTGACGCAAGTTGTATGAACGGAGAGACGATTTCATGAAGGTAAATATAGTCCCCTGATCTCCTCTGCCTCTTTAAAGTATAACACAACGTGATTATGTATAATATTATTATGTTTCAGATTTTG
>NJRP01000220.1:153920-173373 GCA_003063835.1 Aphaenogaster floridana | reverse complement strand
ATATAAAGAAACTCACAATTAATAAAGTTCAAATCCCTAACGTTAAAACCTAATTATCAACAGTTATAAGTCGTCACATCCAAATCTTAAGAAGTGATATAATATAATAAATAATAATAAATAAATACAATTGAAATCTAAACTAATATCCAAATGAGTCATAATTGAAGATAGATAAGTGATAGAAATCCGTGATTGATTCATCGGTCGGCAGCGAGAATAAATCGGGTCGAATGGTAAAATGAATGTGGTTGTAGTGTATGTATATAAATCGATTTAATCATTAATTTAATCATTTATTAAATAATGTTAAGGCTCTGAGAATGATTATTGCAACTTGCAATGCAACTTTGCAAATTTGATAATTTATTATTATTATATATCAATATTACACACCAATAACCGCGGTGGCTCTTGTAATCTTGTTGGCATTTTTCATTATTAATTTTGATTAATGTATTACAACAAATTATGTATTACAAATTATGTAATACAACATTTATGTACATATTACAACAAAAATCACGGAAAATCTCAGAAAATGCAGATAAACAAGTGCAAACCCGTCATTTTGACGGAGTTGGGTGTTTTAGGCCCGTATTTATATAGTCGTGATTCTGTTGAGAAACTCAGCTAAAACCAGTCTTGAGACGTGATATTCGTTAGTAACCTCGATTCAATAGAGATACTCAGAGGAAGTTTGTCTTGGGATGCAACTTGAGTTGTACTTATCGCATTTCTATAATCGATACTTGAGAAAAGATCGCATGTGTACATATTAATAGTCTTTGGATTTCGTATCAGCTAAGATTTGAGCTGATACGAAAAAATTGCGTATCACTCAAGTGTGGTTCGAAGGTGACTTGAGGAAAAGTTGACAGAATTATTTACAGAATAATTAAATAATAATTTTTTAATAATAAAAAAGTACTTAATTACAGGTTAAGTAAAATGAATTGGATTATAATTGACAGGATTGATTAGATTGACACTTGACAGTATCAGTTGATCTTTAATCAAAATGTAACTATTGAACCGTCCGTATCTCAAGACATGAAACTCGAATCTGAATATCTCACCTGATACGCTCTTGAGACGAGATTTGAGAAACGACTATAAATACGGGCCTTAGTGTTAACGAAATAAATAGGTGCGAACGCTAATGTGAGTGATTTGAGACACGTGTTTTCGAGACTCGGGGTAGCATCGTCAATCAATTCAACGTCGCGTAAGTGAAGTAACACCTATGCACGCGTGCAAGTACGGCTCTATATTTAGGAGGCCGAGCTTTACACGCCGGCTTCCCAAGGTAATCCGGTTTTCCGCCTTCTGATCTCGTATAATAATCCGATCTTTTTTATGTTTTTCTTGCGCGTGTTCGATCGCACTTTCCGGCTTCTCGCATTTGCGACCGTCACGGCAGAAAAAAACCCGCGTATTCACATTTTTCTTTACCGTCACCTCTTTTTCTCACCTTCGAGAAATTAACGGCGATTATTTTCCTTTTTTTCCGTCGGAGGTTCGACACGCGCGAGTGAGCGCGCGAATTGTCGACGACGCTCTCCGCGTGGACGTTAACAGATGGAAGATTTAACTCGCCATTGTGTGGCGTAATAAACGTGATGTATAATTCAAATAATGTAATGTAATTGTGAAATAAATAATAGATAAATATATATAATAAATATATAAGCAAACATATATCGTTCATCTGCTACAACAACGACATAACTAAAAAATTGTCGTTTTTTAACTGTTTGCAAAAAAAAACGGGTCTTTGGAGTTTTTATAACACAATATAATTTAAGCTTCTAAAACTGAAAGGAGAAAAAAAGAAAATTTTGTAAGAGTGTCATAAGTCAAAAAAAGGGTTGCTTTTAAGGATTCATTTTTATAGTAGATGAGAATTCAATATACTGAAAAGATAATGATACTTTTATTCCGTTACTGTCAGTTATACCAAAATCGCATTAAAAAAATGAGATTTTAATGATTCAAAACATTCAAACTGATCTTCTGGAAAACTCTGCTTTGAGTTATGTCGTTGTAGCAAATGAGCGATACAATTTGAGTGTAATCTAATAGAAAATTATAAAACGCGATGAATAAATATATTCGCTGTCGTACGAAAAAGTCTTCAGCTATCAATCTTCCTGCCGTGACGGAAAGTCGCTCGAAGAGCGCCGAGATTTTTGCATGAAATCCCACCTATCGCTCCCAAGCGCGCATAAATCGACGCTAACACAGCGGTGCACTATTGTTAATGAAGTGCACAACTTATTGTAACCGCTTGTCGTATTCGCGGTCTCGTTTATACCATTTCAAAATTACGACCATAAATCGTCACGCGTGCGGTATCGATTACTTCGCTAATTACGACGCCCGGTTACCCTGGGCTCTCCCGATCTCTCGGTCGACATATCTCGACGGTTAAACATCGGTAACGAGAAACGCAGTCACCCACACTGAGCTGTCGTGAGCGATCATGTAAACGCAGAGTGCCGCCGCGCCCGGCGCGGTTACGCCCCTTTAATTAAAAAATCTAGGGCGCGCGATACTTATTGTTAGTGCTCCCCTTAATCGCGAAATTGACGGGACGAGTCACGCACCCGTTTGTACGGAACACACCTTTATTTGCGCCGCATGGCGGAAGAGAAAAAATGGAGAGGTGGAAAGAAACGGCTGACGCGGATGGTCTTCGAGAAAATTGCTCGTGAACACGGAAAAATTACGTGACGAGGCACACTGAGAAATCTATTTATACAGGTCCAACACACGAAGTAATTAATTTACATGATTTTGATGAGCTGTAGTAGTTGATTGATATAAAATGTTATATCATAGAATGAAGAGTGAGTAGAAGAGCAATCTGAGGAAAGTTTCGTTGTTATATAAATGAAATTAACGGAATTCAAACGTAATAATGTTATAATGTTGCAAGTTAATCAACTGAAATTTACATTATGCAAGAAACCCAGCAACGTTCCAAATAAATCGCAACAAGGGATAATATTTCTTCGATACAATTGAATCATGTGGACGAGTGATAAAGGAAACGTATTACTCTATTCGCTATCAGAACCGTCATAAATGATCAAATCAAAGTTAGCTACACGGAGAGAATTTTTCGTTATATTTTGCCGCAAAATTCACTATAAATTTTACTATGTTTGGTAATAAGCTTGGAACAACTTGACAACCTGTCAAATATTATTGGTAACGAAAGGAATTTCTGAAATATGGAAGAAAACATTTTATAGACAACATAATAAAGATTACCAAGCAGATTGTAACACCCGAAAAAAACCGAGAATCATCGGACTTAGCCAATAAATTACCATGCTGCATGGTAAAATTATCATGAACGACTAAGTCAGATTGAAAATATGCTGTATTGTAAAATTTATATAAGATATTTTACATGTTTAGCACTACTTGGTATCTATTCAATTTAAAACAATAAAGAATCATAAGATTTTAACATATTTTAAAATTATGGAAATTTTACTATGTATTTTAGTAAAATTAATCAAATTAATCAAATATATTTTATATTTTATTGTGATAGATATTAGTATTTTTTATTGTGGTAGAGGAATCAGAGAATCAGAGAAAATTGCATAAAAATCTTCGAAATACCATGTTGTCCCATGATTTTCAGGGTAAATTTTAAGAGAAAATTCTCTCTGTGTAGTACTAAAAATTCGACGTATAATGAAAACATGATCTCCGTCACGCGTGTTTAATACTAGATTATCAAAACAGTCAAAATGACGGGTTTGTAATTTTTTTAAATTTTCTCAGATTTATAACAGTGCATTTTCTGAAATTTTCTATAACTTTTATTGCAATATGTAAATGATTGAACTGATCAATTTACTTTTCCCTTTCATCTCTTTTTTCATAAAAAGATATACTTCAATAGTAATAATTAATCGGTCGGTAGATCCAGTGCTTAACCCTTTAAGGCCCAATGTACATAATTATGTACATTCACTTTGAGTTCTTCCCAAATGTTTTGTATTAATAGTGTTTCTGTCGGTATAATACTCCTGATCCGTTCTATATAAAGCTAGATTCTCTTTCTCGTAAAACAATGGTGTTTCCGCTAAACAAGCCACTATTGAGATTGTTGATCGTAAATTGTACTCAAACAGAATTGATGCCTAGGCCTTAAAGGGTTAAAAACGAAAAATCTTGGTACTTCTCGGGATACAGAGCAGTTTCTCTCTTCCTTATCCGGACGCTAAACCCGGTCTTGTGTCAAGCTCCGTTACAAGAGCGATACGCACCGTAATATTTAAGTATTGAGAAGGGTAGAACACTATCCTCTTGATTAGGCTTTATTTGGGCGATGATACAGACAAGCAGGAATACAGTTGGGCTGTGAGCTGCGTCGAAGGTTCGTGCTATGACGAGCAAGAACAGACTGGATCCGTCGCAAGACGGATCTTCGCTTAGTGAGAATTCTTTTTGATAAAATTAGTCATAGTTTTTTTGATAAAATTTAGTACATAACTAAATAACACGTCACATCCTGACATAAAAAGGTATATCGGTTCTGAAGGATAAACCTTGGGATTTCTGGAAAGGAGATAAGGAAGGATCAGACTCTCATCATTTGAGAGGGTCGAGATCGAAAAGGAGATAAGAGAAGATTTCGGGAAGGTAATAGAATATTATCTTCTATAGAACATAATCTCAAGAATGTTGACACTCTATTTTAAAATTTTACAATAGCACTTGCGGCACGTAACAGCTCGACGAGGGAGCCGGCCTCGCGGAAGTTCACGCTCGTGCACTCGCGGAGGAAAGTCACGTATGTCTAATGTCGCGGCTGGGAACCGGTTCGGCGGAAAGTCCGTCGCGACAACCTTGAGCCGGAGTGCGCACTCACCGTCATCGTCGCCGTGGTCGTCGCCGCGGTCGTCGCCGCCGTTGTCGCCGTCGCGGTCGAAAGGCGTTTTCCCTCCCGCGCCGGAAACCCCGTGCGAATTCTAACGTGCAAGTTCACGGTTTCTTGATCTCCGCTGAGCCGCGCGCGATCGTCCGCTTGACTTCTCTCGATCCGGAATGTGGGCCGAGAATCCGATCGGCCGCTCGCGAAGCGATAGCGATAGCGACCGGTATCAGTCGTTACGCTCGATATCTCCGATGCGCTGGAAACCCGCGGATTCGCCACTTTCCCTTACGAGCGAGAAGGAATACCGCATCGTGGCCTTTGTTTTTAAGCATTAAAATTATTCCATAATCTACATTTTTACACTGATAGAAAAATGTATGATATTCATGACTATAATTAAATTGTAAATAATTATGGTTAGGTGCACCATTTTTATAGTTATTACTGCTATAATGTTAGTAATAATAACAAAAAATAATTACAAATACCATAATTTAACTATATTATTATAGTTAATTATTATAGTTGGAACCTTTTTAACTATAATAATTATAGTTAAATTATAGTATTTGTAACTATTTTTTGTTATTATTACTAACATTATAGCAGTAATAACTATAAAAATAGTGCACCTAACCATAATTATTTACAATTAATTATAGTCACAAATATCATAAATTTTTCTATCAATGTACATTTACATTTACATTTACATTTTAATTATGTCCCAAATATATATTATGTATTGACGTTTTATTAAATGTCCGTTTCAAATCGCGATTATTCTTCGGTTCTTTCCATGATTTCGATTTAAATTTTAAAGTCAATTTGGTTTATTTTATATTTCACGCGCTACCTACAATTTCGTTTTGTATGTTTATAATCTGATTAAATAAGTATATGAATATTTTGTAGTATTTTTCAATTTTGCATAAAATATACACATTCTGAAATAAACATTCTGAAATATTATAATATGAATTATTATACTTTGATGTAAATGTGATAAACATTTAAAACAGGTATTAGCATAAATTAATTATATTCCCTCGGCTCTCTCTTCCAGAGCGTTGAAATTATTATATTAAATCCTTCCGCGGAAACTGCGTTAATCCTTACATTTGAACGTCAACCAAATATATCCCTTCGCATAAAGAGTATTTCTACGTCCGACAACTGGCCGGTCTCGTGCGTATATATGTAACAATGAGTTCGCGCAAGCCCCGGTTGATTTTAACGTCTGGCATTCTCGCGTGAGCCTTTGGAGCCCTTCAGCGCTTCAGAACTATTTACTCATCTCCTTCAAACGGGGCTAATACCATCGAAATTAGAATTCCGAGGTGGCATCCAATGGCTCAAAGGCTTAAACGCTAATGCACTCGCCCAAATCTTGAGGCACGTGCCCTTAGCGTTTAGCGACTTATCCCTGATGTTTTGCCGCCGCGATGAATATCCGTGTCGCCCATTCAACGCTAAACGTGTAAATCGCTCACGATGAGAAAGCTCGTATTCGCGTACAGCGGTGTCTACAATAAGATTTTAAGGCGTAAGGCTTAAGCATGTCAACCAATCACAGTCAAGCTAAACGTAGGTCATTCTAAAACGTAAGACCGCAATTTTGATTGTGATTGGACGATATGTTTAAGCCTTACGCCTTAAAATCTCATTGTAGACACCGCTTATACTGCATTAAGTACAGCTATCTGACTTTCAGGCACGCGCCTCCCGTCATCTTTTAACGGTAAACGCCGCTGCTCGTGGACGAAGAAATCGTCTCAAGGTTGCGAGCGAAATAACGGGCTTTAACGTACTTATCTTTCCCGCTTTGCATATATTCCGCATTTTTCCGACTTTCGACAAACGCATAGATTTCCTTCTCAGGGAACACGACTGCAATCTGCAAGTCCTTTTTTTATCTAGAAGTTATGCAGTTATCTATGCAAGGAGCGAGTCGCTTGCACTAGACGTGATATTACGCGGACAAAGCGAAACATCTCGAAAAAAAATGTAAGTGTGATGAACTTTACATAAATATTTCAATTTCTCGCCATCTCAGCGCCGTTCGAGCCAAGACTCTCTTTTCTGTACAGAGAATGGTTTCTGGCTGAAAGAAGTTTTCTTAGAAAGACGGACAAATGTTAACGCGAATTTTCTTTGACACTTTCCTCGAAATTTTCTTCGAGTCTTGAAACTTTTCTTGCGACCAAGTTACAGTCACACGAAACTGACTTCTATTTGTTAGAAGCGGTTGTACATTTTTATAATATCAATTCCGCGGCGATACGTAAAAAATTTATAGATTCCTGCGTGAAGTTTCATTCGAGAAGGTGTAGCCTTTTAAACGGATCGTTTTATCATATACAAATAGTAGGCGCATGTATCGTGATCGTCACGCCTTCTCTCCCTCAATGCAATATTTCCGTCAAACATTGCGCCATTTTATGTAATTTAGATAAGACGTTTCATTGATATTAGATAAAGAGAAGTGAGTATGTGTGAAATTTATTCCGAAAAACATAATAATTTCGATATCAAAAATCGTGTTAAGGCGCGACAAAATCATACTTGCGTGCGTCCAACATCGGTAAGTATTTATCCATATAAATATACGACATTTTGATGAATTACATAACATTTTAGAAAATGTATGTAAAATATATGTATTTTACGAAAAAAAACATCCTCAATTATATTCATTAATCAATTTCCGATAACAAGTCCTAAAGTCGCGAATTCAACGTAATTAACAGAAAAGATATGATAAATTATCGCAATTTATTTTCGAGCCGCGCGAGTCCATCTCAACGCAAATTCTTCGTCGTTTAAATCACCACGTGTAATATTCCGCGAGGTAATAATAATAATATTCGCGGTGCAATACGAGCGACGCGTGTACCGTAAAATTCTTTCTCACCGGAAATTAAATTCTCTCCTGGTCCTGGAGGTATCCCGGCTCGAATTTCTACGCTGTGTTCCGACTGGCACTCGTGCATTCTGCCGAACTTTTTTTTACCTCTCTTTTTTAATTTACAAAATTTGCAACCCTCGTGAGAAAGTGTCGCGGCTCTCGTAAAACAAGTCCTTCTGTTCTTCTTCTTCCATTGTCACTCTCGCCACAAAATAGCGATTAAACTTCGTCGGGTCTTCGTGGACGGTCGCGAAGGAGCGATTCGCGGTCGCGGAAACGTGGATTCATAATGACGACGACGAATCGCGAATCCGTTCGCGAAGGCACGAACAAAGAAACGCGAGGGGAACGCGAGGGTAACGCGGGGGGTAACGCGGGAATTGTTCTTTGTTTCCCTAAAACCCGCTCGACCGCGACGGCACATTTAGCGACACGATATTTATGCGGCACGGTAATATGCACATTTTTATGCGAGACGCCCGCCTCTCTTCCTGGTTTTGCCTCGTTCTTGCCTCGTTCATTTTATCGCGGATGACGAATTCTTCCGTGTGCCATCGCAGGCGTTCGCGGTGAATTTACCCGGGGTCCCTCGAATCCCGCGGGAAAAGGAAAAGGAGGCAGGGAATCCTTTTATTTAGCTATTTGCATCGATTTAAACGGACGTCCCCGCGAATACGAACGAGCGCGCTATTTTTATTTATATATTCGCCTTGATTTTTTTTAACAAACGTCTCTGAATACGGAAGTACTTATATGGAATTTTTATTCGAGACGATTTCAACGAACATTTCAAAGTATACGATGTTGGAACGCCGTGTTCGCAGAGATAATCCATTTTTTATCAGATTTCTCATTATTAAAGATTTTGACAATTTAATTAATTTGAACTATACGATAGCATCGTTTGTAATTTTGAGATTAACTGATACGCTATTATATAGTTCAAACACGGAGAAAATAGCCTTTAAATTCGTTTTTACGCGAGTTTATCTAATTACACAGAGTGCTATGGAAATCGCTTATCAGTGACGATGAACGCCGAGTCATCGAATTCCACTGCGAATAATGTGGAAAAGCACGCGCGAGAAAAAAAAAATACACTTCTTTACCGAAGCGGCATACTTTCTTTTTACGCAAACTCGTATCGACGGCTGTACAGTCATCTATTAGCATACGTGTCATTTCTACGAACATCTGTTAGGTCAAGGCGCCAGTAAAATAGCTAATAAAATGTTCGTACTATATGCTTGTGCTCAATTGCGTGCGTACGCTTATCTCGCAGAGAAATTATTAAACGCTTATTCTCTCTCAAATAACTCAACCGCAGGTGCAAATTGCACCTGTACTCCGCAGGAAAAGTCGAGGTTAATAGACGAGAAAACGATTCTCAGTTGATTGCGTGTTAATTGTTCGTCGGTTCTCCGATACGATAAAAAAAGCAAAGCACGAGCCAAAAGATGAGTCGAATTGAATGTGTCTGTGTTTGCGAATCGTTTCGCGAGATTGCTCCTGAAAAAATTGTACACTGAAAAAAAAAATTCTTGGTAAACTTGTGAGATGCATTTAGTATACTTTCTTTTGAAGTATTTGATTATTATTACCGATTATAATAATAATAATAAAACATTTTGTAATAATTATAAACATTTGTAATAATTATAAGCAAATTTTGTTTAGTTGAGCCAACTAAATTATGTAATACTTATTATACGTTTAGTTGAAACTATTTCACCAAGGTGCTTGGTAGCATTAACCAAGCCTGGATTTTTATAACAAAGCCTTTCTTTCGGTGTAAATTGACGGTTAAAATTCGGCACTTCTCGATAGGATGAATTCGGAGTGTTGTTTGCAATTAATATCGCGACCAGATATCGCTTTCCACGCCGATGTTATTCCACGTGGGGATATCGATTGCGGCGCCTTTGCGTCCTTACGACGCAACCCTCTCTCGCCAAGAAGCACTCTGACCGGTCGCTCACCCCTGCCCGCCCCTGCGAATACGCTCGTGTCATCCCCCGTGAATTAGCTTTTGTGCAGGGGAAACCGCCGTTTTCCCGTGAGTGTCAAAAGAAAAATCGGGGGATCCTGTCGTCAAACGGATTTATAGGCGTTTCCCAGATAATCTTATTAGAGAACTTCAGACGTACAAAGTTCTCTGTATAGTAACCCTATTATGGAACTCTATCTGACATTTCTACCGCGGTTTGACATTTCAATCACTTTCAACTTTACTGACAGTTAAATTATTAGATTCCAAATAGAATAGGAGACAAACGCTTCAATGTATCACAAGAGTGCGAAAATATTCAACAATTCTTTTGTGGATTATGTCGATAAAGTATGTATTACAAAGTTATATTATCGCTTCGTTATATTTCTCAATTTCTCTTCTATATTTATGATTATAAATGTACTGTATATATTTTTTATTTCTTCATATACCTAATGCATTTCAATATTCTTTTTATTAATATCACGTATTCTTATATGTGGAACTGTATGATTGCATTTTGCTATTCTTGTCTTCTTATGGTTTTTCAAAGAAAATAAAGATCCTTGTTCAATATTCCGGTTTCTGAAGATACAATATGCGGATCTATCGAGGAATTCGATCCTCGCGAAATGTTCGTGGAGTTCGGCGGGTACTTTCACGTCTCGGAGTTTCTTCTTCGTCCTCAAGATGCTTATCCATTCTTGTGCCTCTCGATCGCGATCTTGGGATAATGCACGATCACCCGAACTATCGAATTTCTCGACAGCGACATCGAGAACGTCTAGTCAAGACGATGAATAAATTATGTCGCGCACATGCACATAAAATTTATTTAAAATTATTTACATTGGCATACATTTCTGGAGTAATTCTAATTTCGAAATTTGCGGAATGTACAGATTTCGGATTTTCGGAAATACACGATGCGACGAAGAAAGAACCATTTCCAAGACTAATTTAATTTTTCTTAGTGACTGAATGACCCGATTGTCTAATCCCCGATTATAAAACGATTATCCAATAATATTCGTCTTTTAAATGCCGCTCTTTTTAATCTATTCTAAATTTTTATCCTGTAATACGCTCGGAGAGCGTAATATGCCGGTCTATAATCGAGTTATGCAAGATCTCTTCGCGCATCTAATTGTAAGATACGGCGGTCGCCCCGATTTTACTTTCGACCGACACAGTCGCTGCGACCGACGAAAGCTGCTGAAACTTTCACGGCGAGATCGTACGCGACAAGCGTGCTAATGTTGGAAAGGTCGTGCGTTTTCAACTGATTGTTTAGCCATGAGCTTGGTCGAGATTCACTTACATGCGGATCAACTGAACCCACGTTGAAGGGCGTGAACGAAATTGGTCTCTTCCTTAATTTTCTTCATTAAGTTAGAAATGCAATCTTATTCTGTATTTTACTGCGCCGTCCAGGTGTGAAAGCGTGAAACGGAGCGTTCGAGGCTCAGCATAATTAAACGTTTAAAGATTCATGCCTTACGAGCTTAACCGATGAATTATGTCATACATAATGTATCATTACGTTATTCCCATCTTCGATTATTCGTGGGAGCTTGGCGATATTATAAGAACGTCGCGATTATACTTAGGCGCCCGATTGGTTGATTAAGACGGATTATCCGAGAGGAGACAGCCGGATGATCGAGCGCAAAAACCACGGAGTCATTAGCTATAAGTGGTGACGCAACGACACCAACCTCGATCGTCTTTGATCAATTGTGGCGTAATCCTTGCATCATCTTGCATTCCGTAAAGCAACGAATTTGCCGACGAACGGCGAGCTAGGCCCTCCAATTTTTCCCGTTATTCGATATAACTGTTCATTTTTTTTAAACTTGCAATTATTGGTGTTAATATATTGAATATAGCACAACAAAAAAATGTTCACGGCATTCACTATGTTAATCGCATCAAGCAGTGCACATATATGTAAGATATCGTTCGTATTTGTTGCAACAACCGACATAACTCAAAAGTTGTAATTTTTTAGTTGTTTGCAAAAAAAGAACGGGTATTTGGAGTTCCTATTATTGAACATAGAATGATATAACTGAGCTTCTAATAACTTTTAATTGAAAAGAAAATTTTGCATCAAGAGTGTCATAAGTCAAAAAGGGTTAATTTTTATAGTAAGTGAGAATTCAATACATTGAATGAAGAACTAATGATACTTGTATTCCTCTACAATTAGTTATTATATCGAAATCGTATTTGAAAATGATATTACAGAATTTTAATGATTTGAAACATTCGGACTCGTTTTCTGGAAAACTTTGTTTTAAGTTATGTCGTTGTTGCAATAACTAAACGATATGTGTACAACTGTCTGGAGAACGCAATTAAAATTCAGAGTTTCATCAAAACTATTAATAATTTCAAAATTAGTTATAATTATAGAAAAGTTCAGCAGTTTGAAGAAAGGGGTTTTAAATGTCAATTGGAGTTCCTGAAATCCGAAGGTCTCTGAAATCCGCGGCCTGATTTCTCAATTCCCCATCGATTGCCTTTCGAAATCCGATCGATCGAGTCTTCTGCATATGTCTGCGTTCTCTTCGCGGGAGATAACTGACGGTGCCTGAGAAGAGTGGACGATCATCGTCGTCATCAAGTGCGTGCGACTTCCAAGTCGGAAGGCCGGCCGGGGAGCTTTCACCTCACGATCGTCCTCGTCACGAGCGCTCCCGCCAAGGTCGTTTCGAGGATGTCGCGCGACCTCTGCGTCATCATCCTAACTGGAATATGCATGCGGCTTGTGCGCACTTAAGTGCACTTCGGCTAGATAAGACGGATAAATATTTAAGCCTCGGCTAAGGCGACCGCGGGCACGGCGGGACAGTTTGCTATAGTTTCGCCTCGCCTTCTGTCTCGACTACAACGAAACGATCCACGTTCGGTCGAATGTTTAATAAACATTTAACTCAAGCATGCTAACTAGATGTTGGCGTACTAATAACGCGGAAAGCTGACGCCAGGAGCTTCGGAAAGCGTCATGGATGTTCCGCGAGAATCTAATTTTAATATCGTCGGAAGTTTGAAAGATAGAACACTTCATAAGGATGGGAAAAGTTAAAAATATTAATGACACACGTTCTTAATTTAACCCTTCCGTTAACACACAGGTGCGAATTCGCCAATTGAAAAAAAAAGTGATTTTTCGACAAAGGGTTTGGTTCTAAGGCATTTTTAACCAATAAAATAATATTTTTCGATGTTGTACTACATTCCACAAGATTCCTTACCCTTTTACTTTCAATTTAAAAAAAGAATAGGTCAAAATCGCTCAATTTGAAGTGAAGTTATAAGCCGTCAAAATTACGCGGTGCAACTTTGCACCAGTACACCAGGGATGTGTGTAACGGAAAGGTTAATACCATTAGAAATATTGAGTGTACGTATATCTCGAAGACGTATTTAACTTAATCCTTTTATCACTCAGGGCGTTGGGTCTGAAATATATTTTATCGAACCGCCGGAGCGTAAGCAAAAGTTGGCCAGGCAGCCGTGTATTTTGCAGCCGCTCGTGCCGGTTCCGCATAAATTTAAAATTGGTGCAAGGAGGGCGATCGATCCGCGGCGGATTTTGGCAGCGGATTGTTATGATTATCGCGGCCAGCGATTGCGTCGGCTTGGGTGCAGGTGTTAAGCCTTATCGACCGCAGGCTGCGATTGCTCGAGGGGGGACCTGACCTCGACTGTTGTCGGCCGCGATCCGCTCGCCGTATGATCGTCGTTAATCGGCATCTTGTTATCGCGCCGCGCATAAACCCCTTTACTGCGCAATCCTCTTAGACCCGCTCGTTGCACAACTACATTAGGTGTTAGCTTCGAACGTACTCTGTATCCGACTAACCCGGATCCGATTTGAACCCAACTTAGATTACGACATTCTCCGTGAATCAGAGTAGTATCAGGCTGGATTTACTCTGGACTCACATCCTGAACCGTTAACGCGAACCTCGTATTGTATTGTATATGTTTCGCGCTTGAAAGAAGCACTTGCCGGACACTTGACCGGGACTATAGGAAAACCGCGATTCGCGAGGTCGAATCGATAACAGCCGCGACGATCGTTTAAAGCCATCGCGTCCCTCTTTCCTCCGCGCACGGCCGCGCGACAGTCGTCGAGTGGCAGAGGGTTAATTGAGAATCCGCGATTTATGTCCGTCACATCGCGAGTCAACGCTCTCGTCCTCGTTTCCACCTCGGCCTCGGCTGCGATCCAGCTGCTCGTCTTCCGTTCGGCACGCGACGACGAGCTCGCAGGAGAAAAAAGACGGATACAAAGACTATAGGGGGTTCGACGCACGTTGCATCGTTCTCCATTTTCGCAAATTCGCGTCCGGAATACCTTATCGCGTTCGCGAGAATTGCCACCGAGCACAATCAGAAGCAATTCCTCACCGATGTGACGTTACATTATACGCGTACCACATATCGGGTGTCGCAGGCAAGATGTAATATTTTTCTGCAGAATGTACGATGTAATTATCGCAGTCTAGTACTAACAATTATTTTAAACTATGGTATAATTTATGCTACAATAATGTTGTTGTATGGTATAATTTATGTTACGATAATGTTGTGTATAGTATAATTTATGCTACGATATTGTTGTTGTATGCAATTATACGTGGAAATATTGTACGTGGAAATGTTGTACGTGAAAATATTGTAAAACTTTTCAGAAAAACAACTTTTGAGAAAAAAGTAATATAATTTACATGGTGATTTATATCCTTATAATATGTATCCTTAATATATCCTCATTACTCCTCTCTCGCGTTAGCCTTATTCCCTCGCGAGGGAATAAGCTTGCGACGTCGTTGTTGAAGGAGCTCGATCGAAGCAGCCTCGTGCCCGAATCCGATCGGCAAATAATAATATTTCTTTTCCCGCGAAAAAAATCGATCCGGTGTAACGCTCATTTGGACGATGGTCAGCGACTGCAGGAAATGCAATTAAATTTTGGACGCGTGATCTCATTGCCGAGGAATCGGGTTGGGGATGAAGCCGGCTAGAGCGACCGATCGATTTCCTGCTTTGCGACTGCTGGCGGTCGCCCTAACTTAGCGTGTGTCGTATGCGAACAGGGCCACCCGGTGCCTCGGCCCTTTTATCAGACGCACCCCTCTCGAAGGGCGATCTCCACTAACGCATGCACACTAGAACCTACCCGTATCCACCCACCAGCTTATCCATTTTCTCTTGTTCAAACAGAATTATCTGCGCGCTGCGACTGCTAAATTTCTCCTATCGCGATCGCTTTACTTTACAAACGGAATTCGATATTACCTTCGATCTGGTAAAATTGAAAGTGTATTACGTGAAAACATATTACGAAATATTGCCATTCGAGTATTGTACTCGCCATTATCAAGTTATTTTTTATCGTATCACGTTGCGTCATGCCACGTGTTATATTTTATCGTTTATTCTTCCACATTTTTGTATTTCATATTTTCAATTTAACACAATCGGTCGCGTTTCGCTCGCGGCTTTTTTTTTCCTACAGAATGGCGCCAAACAGCAGCCCGATTTCGCTATAGCAACGCGTAAACTCATAAATTGCATCTCGTTTTGATTGCGCGCGATTGATCCAAATTCTTTTTTTCTCACTGCCGTTCACCGACGACATACGGATTCCATGTTACGCAAGAGGCACCGGCGAAACGTTTTAGCAGCTTCGCGTTTAAAGCACACAATTCCGCACAAACCGGCGGCAGGAAATTAAAAACGGAAATGATTAACTCTCCCGGGATGTGACTCGTTCTGCATACAAAATAAAAATAAAAATAAAAATAGAGAAGCAACGCGTGGCCGCCCTTTCAGTGTATGTGTGTGTCTGTGTATGTGTGTAATATATGTGTGTATGTAAACGGCGATGCATTTCGCCGCAATGTGGAACGCGACGAATAAATAACGATGTAATTCTGCGATATCGCTGTAAAACGCGGACGACAATGCGATTGTGTAACACCGCGTGCAGGTGGCAATAAAGTGCACATTGCAGCAATCACATAGGGTCCTCAGGAAAGAAAAAAAAAGAGTTCCGATTGAAAAAATTTTATTGCCCGAAAATCCCGATTTCCAGAGAGGAAAAGACTATTGTGAGTCACTCCGCCGACCATGAGGATCGTGACTAGGCGATTCCTTCAGTCGAAGGATTCGTTATCGAAGGATGATACATCAACAGGAATCAGCAGCTATTAGCCGCATTGCGCGCTTTGCATGTTGGAGCGCTAATTTAAGTAGTGAGCACTGAATTTTTTATTAATGGCTCAGCTACTAAATCTTTTAAAGCCCGCGTCATTTGATGACCTTCGAGCTCTAAAGAATTTAGTAGTTCAATCACTTAATGGCCACGAATGTTTCGAATAATGAACACCATTTAATACCGGAAGTATTGGAAGTATTGCGCAAATATTTGATCAACGCGCAATTAATTGCGACATTAATGTCTACTATTGGAAGTATTGCACAAATATTTGATCAACGCACAATTAATCGCGCGAACGGGGAAAATCTTGAAGCACGACTCAATGAACGTTAATCCGAATGAACGCGATAACGGCGGAAGGAGTGGATTACTTAATTACATTTATATCAGACACTTTTTTTCGCGTATCGCGATGTTTATCTTCGCGATGATAATTATATCAACTGTCGTTGAACGAGCATGCCTGATAAACGGATTAATCATCGATACGACCGGATATTAATGATCGAACGGAAAACACGATGGAAATCTCCGATAATCGGATATCCAAATAATCGTCGCGATATTATCTAAAAATTACCGCGTGAGTTGTGCTCGTCAATTCTGTCGAATTTTACATTTAGGACTGTTGAAAAGCAGACCGCGAAAAAAGATTAAGAATAAAATTAAAAGTGAGAGAAATATTCTAAGGTGAAAGTAAAAAGTGATGATGAGTTGCTAAAAATAAGCTGCTTTCTACGTTCTAACCTTTGCAGGACGGACAAAGCTGGAAAAGACACCCGTAAGCGACCGAAATATTTAACGCCAATTTCGGATATTTCTGCCAATTTTAACTATGAACGCGCGCCTTAAAAAACGATAGGTCTGTCCCGTGTTTTACTAAATTTTAGAATTTATCTTCGCCCTTTCTTTCGCACGTTTGCGAAGCATTAAGACCTGTCTCGTTGCCACGTTCCTCTTAGATAGAATTAACACAAAAGTAAATATAAAATATAAAAGTACGTGATTAAAAAGTTAGCGAGACTTAAAGCCTAACGTTCTTCGAGGGAGATCGCGCGGGAATTCGCCATTAGCAGCGAGTTTTCCATTTTCAACATTAAACTTCTTCCGCGAGCGAAGTCTCGAGTAAAGTTTCGAATGAAGTTTAAATTTAGGATCGAGTCAATTTACAATTAACGAGGGAGACTAGAGTTTCCTTTATCCGTTTACATCTTTAATCACATCTTGATTCACAAAGGTCCCTTCTACGTGAAATATGAAATATCTTCGTAATTAGAGTCGCCCGGGGAACATACATCAAGGAGGAGGTTGTCTCCGCGTCCATTAAAAATCTAGACTTCCTTGTGCTTTATGTATGTACGCTCTTATCCTAATAAAAGGATCTATTCATTCGCGAAGAAAACAATGGTTTTGCTGAACATCTGAAAATTTACCCAGATACCTACAGGTCTAAAAATAATTTTATTGGACCATTTAAATAATTATGTAGGACGCTCATAGGCATAATAATAATGCTACAAAAGGTTTTGACATTCTAGCAATCAACTTGAGAAAGCACGTTACATAATTATTTTTATGACCCAACATAATTACTTTCAGATCTATATCTGGCTATATTTTTAGATACACAGTTGGAAAATTTATGTTAAATTTAATACACGGAAAGAACGGTTTTGCTGAAATATCTAAAAATTTGATCAAATATAGATCTAAAAATAATTTTGTTAGATCATCAAAAATAACTGAATAGGATATTCAAGCATGATGATAATGCTGCAAAAAATTTTAATATTCTAGTTATTTTGAGTGTCCTACTTACAAGTTACTTTTGATGGTCTAACAAAATTATTTTCAGATTTGTATCTGACCAAATTTTTAGATATTTCAGCAAAGCCATTCTTTCCGTGTACATTTCACGTGTCCCAATCGGTTCACCCAAATTTTTGTGTTAATTTAACACAAGATAAATATGTTAGAAAGTAACACAAATATTATATAAGAATTAACATAAAAAATGTAACATTTTGACACAATTTAGAAAAAAATTGTGGAAGCATATTTCTTCAGTAAAATTAACATTTATAATATGTTAAATTAACACATACATTTTATTCATCCATCTTAGAATTTACGTTTTGAAACTACATTATTTTTATGTTATTTGTCCACTTACTAATAAATTATGTTATTTTAGTACTAAGAAATGTTGAATATCAATTTAACACAAAATATACAAATATAATCAAATTATGTTAAATTAACACTCGGATATATTAAAAATTCAATTCAAATTCGAGATAGGCCACTGACGGTCATAGCGGATCTTAGGTCCAAATTCATAGACCGTTTCTCAGTTCTCAAGATCAGTCTGTCTTTGTTACGCGTATGGTAAAACGTAGTTAGCGAGACAAAGACAGACTGAGAACTGAGAACTGAGAAACGTCTATGAATTCGAACCTTAGTGCTCCAATAATTAATGTGTGATTTTTCTATAAACTGTGCGCCGTTACTATCGGTCTTGAAACGCAGCTCTTGAATATTAAATATTAAATTGATAATCAATTTAATGATACTGATGCTAACAAGCATCTATAAGATTCCCCTCTCCCCATCCCAACCCGAAAAACTGTGAAGAATTTGTTGCGAAAAATATTACCTCAGCCATGATTTGAACCTGGACCTCTCTACACAGAAAAAAAGTCTTCAATCAAGACGAATATATTTAAATTAACACTATCATTGTTTCATATATAAGCAAAAAAATATTATTTTCTTAGAAGAATTTTATATTCTTGTATTTCAAAAATATTATAAATTAATTTGAATATTGTAATTGTCACATAAAGAATACAATATAATTATTTTAATGATAAAGATATCTTCTTCATTTAAAAAGATATCATATTAAGAATATGAAAGCGCGCGCGCTGAGTTTCTTCATTGTACCATAGTAACATTGGTTCGACATTACTCTTGTATTCACGTAGAAAATATTAAATTTTAAAAAATAAGATTAAACTGTATTATCTTTATAATATGAATATTCTTGGTTTGAAAGTACTGTTATTCACGTCTGTGAATTTGACACCACTTTTTCAAAATTCGAAAAAATTCATTAGAGTTCTGGATGCCCCGGCAAGAGTTCTAGAGTTCTCCGTCGGTTTTAGAAAGAGTTCCGTCGTTTAAAGTGCCGAAAACGACATTTCAAAAATGGGTTATTCTCTATCCAATATTTTTTGCTTTCCATTAATAAAAATTATTTTTGAATAATAAGACTATAATTTTCTTTATTGAATTATATAAAATGTTTTGATACAAGTAATATTTCTTCACGGAAAAAAACAGTAAGGTTGCCACAACCACAATTTGGTACATCCACGTCCTGTGGTTGTCACATTCACATTGTTTTGTTTT
>NJRP01000220.1:84772-119081 GCA_003063835.1 Aphaenogaster floridana | reverse complement strand
TGGTCCAATCATAATACAATTGAATGAACTATTAAATTGAATAAACAATTGAATGAACTATTATTAAAAGAATAATCTAGATATTTGGTCCAATCATAATACAATTGAATGGACTATTTATATTTATGGCAGCCCGTGACGTAAACTTTAATTGAAGCAACAGCATTTTTTTTCAGTGTAGCTACGGTGACCATACGTCCTTTATTGCAGAGGACAGTCCTTTATTTAAAGTAGCTGTCCTTTATATTTATTTATTTTTTCAAAACTCAATTTTGTCCATTATTTTTATAATATTACGAGAAATTCTTTTCTTCTTAGCGTTCCAATGTCTAATGTACTAACATGAGAATTTTTATACGAAAACAATCGACAAATTGTAATTTCCTGCAATTACGCGACTTAAAGTTGAAACTCTGGAAACTTACATTTACACAAAATGCAACTATGAGATGAATTGTTTACAATTTTATGATTTTCTGAAAAATAATCGTGTACTTTTAAAAAAAATCCATTCATCTGAAAAATATAACTAACAGTATTCTTTTTCAATTCTCGTTAACACGTTTGAATTTCAATTAATTGGAATTCATTACTATACTTAAATTCATTACTACACTTAATCTATATTAATGTATAATTTGTTTTGTTTTTTGTTAATTATATTTTTTTACTTTTTAAATTAAAATTATTCGTATTAGATCCGTTTTCATTTTTTATTATATCGAACCTATTTCAGATTTAAACCAAGGATTTGTTCCAACACAGTCGAACCAGTTTCAAACTATAAGAAAATTGTATGTACATTTCATTTTGGTATACTACGCAAGAAAATTTCGTAATACGCAGACTCCTGACAGTTACAAATTGGTTTGGAACAAACATGTTGGAACAAAGCCTAAAATTTTCAGGTTTGTCCTTTATTTTCAGATTTGTCCTTTATTTTCTCCCAGAAAATATGGTCATCGTATTTATAGCTGAACTGGCTGCACTAGTTCAGAGTTTATTTTTTTTTACTCCATATTGCAAGGAAAAAGATAAATTCAGAACTAGTGCAGCCAGTTCAATGTCCATTTCTATCAATGTAGATTAATTAACTTTAATCTCGGTTTAACTTACTCTTTATCTTTTCTAGTCTCTTTCTCTCTCTCTCTCTTTTCTAAGAATTAGAGAAAGATAAAGAGTAAATTAAACCGAGATTAAAGTTAATCTATATTTGTAGAAATGGACACAAGAATAGAAAACAAACCTTTGGATTTCGTAGTTGGCGGGGTTTTCTTTTAATCGCGGCATAATTACTCGCGAACGTTTAATTACCGCGGCCAGTTTCGCACTTCGGAAAAATAAAACGTTAAATATTCATTTTTTCCCGTTTCTGCCCTCTCAAGCCTCGTTATTGTTGCAATAACTATGGATGGGTTCGCTCGCCGGAATATTGCTTCGCGCAAAATATTGGGCGAATTCATGAAATCTTGCCTATTTATTTATGTTACAAATAATAATATTTTCCTAATAAAAATTCGTCAACGTCTTTTACAGTCGCGATCGCGTTTCCGCCCCCCCGCCGATTGTGCGTCTCTCCAATCTGTATAAATGATCTTTTGTCTTTTCAAGTTCCTGCGCTTTCTAGGATTAAGGATGTCGAAGCGGCTGAGCTTCTACGGTCTGGTAGCCCTGGCGTCCGTCTGCATCTTCCTCCTAGCGTTTAACCAGCGCTACAGCAGCTACCTCGAGCATCGACTGCAGCCGGTGATATCGGTCAGTAAAAATTCGGAGGTGGGGATTGCTCTAAATTGAGTCACGCCAAACACGCTCTTTCTGACGGTAAAGTCTAATTTTTGCACCTAACTCTCTCTCTCTTTCTTTTTGTTATCCATCTCCTTTAAACATTAACGCGAAGCGACGCACGAAGGGCCGACCACGCGACTTCTCTTTCTCCCAGTTTCCGCGTCTCTCTTCGTCCCCCTTTCCTCTCACACACGCATCGTTTCGCTGTCTATCGTTTACGAAATGTTGCCAGAGGGACGACTGGCGTCGTACTTGAACGATGAAACATTTTTGTAAAGCTCGATATACGTTCTATCGGAGACGTCAACTTGTTGGGAATCAGATCGACAATCGTAAGTTCACGGCTTGCTGCAATTCACCATCTTTACGATGACCGATAACTTATACCGTTTAGCAATGTTTGACAATTCGTATAGAATTAGATCGAAAGAGACACCTGTAATACAATTATCGAAATCAGCATGTTTGCGCGTAGACTGGCACCTTTAATCGTTCACTCTCACTCTTAAGGATACGATAGTCCTCACGGTATATTCATGGGTATATCGCACCTGCATCCTTCGGAAACATTAACGCGCTGTCTAGATTGAGAAAGAGGGAGAAAGATCATTGTTCCATATCACCATCAGCGATATATTCGTGTTCACGACGCGAGACGCACAATCGAAACGCTAAAACGTCGATGCTTTTTCTTCTTCGATATAGGATGTTGAGATAAGGCCGCGGACCACCAAAATCCAAGAGCCGGTAACTGTAAGCCAGGTATGCACGTATCGATCTAAATGCGCAAATGCTACCAATTGTTATTAATGATTGTTTATTGATAAAGTTATCGTTAGAGCGCCTTATCTTATCGCAATGTGTTGGCACAGCAAGCATATAGCGAAAACTGCAACTAGTTGTAACTAGCTCCTGTTCTTACCAACAACTTCGTTTTTCCTAAAAAAAGAAGCAAAATAATTTATATTTTTAATAGAGGAAGTTAATTTTTAACAGATTTTATCTTCCCTTATTGCATGATGCCGTAAGATTTATCAAATTTATTTATTAAATTATACTATTACTTCTCCTAAAGCATTTACTCATTGTATATATGTTTTTACTTGTGTTAGCTTTTTCACTAACGCATTTCTTCTGTTTTTGGATTATGAACTTAAATGTCCACTTCGCTTGTTTATGAAATATAAACGATATTTATTATCTTTATTATATGTATTTCACTTCTTTAATACATATAGAGCGCGCGATGAAAGATATCTAAATATGTTTTTAAATAAACTAACACTTATAATATGATTTTCAAATTTTTTTTCGTTTTAGTGGAGTGATTAATCTGCCTGCTGTAGAAATCTGCTTTTATGTGATTGAATTTCAAAATGTGAACTTATTTCTCTGTTTACTTATTTAGGATATCCATACCTGTTCCAAAGATAAAGAACCTTTTAACGCTGCATTTATTTGTAATGTTGCTAACAAATAGCCAGTAATAACAATTCCCTGTTTAGTAATCGATCTGAATCTGCTTTTTAGGCGTATATTACAGGATCCGCGGACAATGCCACGATCACCGAAATTCAGGAGGTGGTTGACCAACAAAGGAAGGCGATTAAACGAGAAATGGAAAATTATGAGTATCCAAACGGAAAATATGGGATAAATGTGAGGTAAATTACGCGCGCCAGAATATAACTTTCATACCGTTGAAAATTAGACCGTTTAACTATTACCTGTTTATAGCAAACTTGAAGATCTAGTGATGGAGAAGGGCGGCAGACCCATGAGAAGCATAATTCTAACGAGTTGGAGAAGCGGCAGCACGTTCCTCGGCGACGTAGTGAATGCGCATCCGGCCAATTTTTATCATTACGAACCGCTGCTCGACTATGGAATCGTGCAAATCCGAGGGTCGCCGCTCGCCGAAGAATCCTTGACAAGGATAATCTCTCTGCTGAATTGTGAATACAAGGAGCTCGGTAATTTACGTCTTTAAATTTCTATTCGCTTGAAAGCGCATCGTTTAATGATTGCATACAATCGTAATTACTGCAGATCGGTACCTGGATTATGGGAAAACTCATCCTTGGGTATTCAATCATAATACACATTTATGGCGGCAGTGCCAAGCGCATAAACGTATCTGCTGGGATCCGCGTTTTGTCTCTAAGTTTTGCCGACTCTTTCCGTTCCAATCGATGAAGCTCGTGCGGTTGAGGTTGCGTGCGGCAGAGAGTCTTTTGGCCGAAGAAGAGTAAGAAATCATGCGATAAACGTTAAAGCATGAGATGTTCTTTAAATGTCATTCGGATATTACGTCTCTTTGTACTGTAAAAACATGCGTTCATTTGTATTGCAGTCTAGGTGTGCGACTAGTTCTACTCATTCGAGATCCGAGAGGTATTCTGCAATCCAGAAAACACAGGGAATGGTGTCCCGCTAAACCCGACTGCTCCGATCCGGCTCTGGTCTGCGCAGACATGGTATCGGACTTTAGCGCGGCTGTAGAACTATCGAAAAAATATCCACGTTCTTTCAGGTACAACATCGCGTAATCATACCGTTGCTTTTTCTAACTGTACGTTCGGCATGTGGAAAAATTTATTCTGTGCGATATTTTCAAACAACTTATTAAAATCATACTTATGCCTCTATAGATGCCTACTTCATATAATGATTCAATAAGTAATAATTTCATTGTTACGAGAGACTAAGGTTCAATCTTCGTGATAAATAGGGTGGTGCGCTATGAGGACCTATCCGTGGATCCCTACAGGCACGTGAAGGAGCTTTACAATTTTTACGGTTTGAACTTTCACGGGAACGTGAAGAGATTCCTGGACACGCACACAAAGAACGACGTGGGTGGTGTGTCGAGCACCTTCCGGAATTCCAAGGTCGCGCCATTTCACTGGCGGGCCGACTTGGACTTCGAGGAGGTTCGTGAGATACAGAAGGTATGCACGACCGCCATGCGATTGTGGGGATACGTGATGGCCTTAAATTCCACTCACCAAAAAGACTTTGATCCTATCACAAATTACCGGCTCCAGTTGTGACAGCTGGCAGGCGACATGCTCAATGTAGATATGATGTATAGTATATCGGTATAGCGAATGGCGGCGGTCGGAAATGCCGTAGTTCATGTAAATATTCAGCGAAAGGTGCTAGCGGTCACTCAGGAAGATAGCCACGTAACGGGAATGAATTGATTTATTCGAAAGGAAAACTTACGGTATGCTGAATTTTTAGCTTTGTAAAACCGATAAAAAGGCTACTTTAAAAGAAGAACAGACGGAAAACGAGATACGTTCGTAATTTTTGTATTGTATGACTAACACGATCTAAAACCACAGGGTGTTAAGAGTAAATTCCTGAGAGCTTGACATGCGACACAAATTATGTCTAACCATATCGACGCAAACGTTGCAGGTGCATTCAAAACGTTTCTAAATATTGTGAATCTTTCAAGAGGGAGAAAGGGTATTTTGTGTGTCTAATGTATAAAATATATTCATTAATATTAATTGTAATTATAGATAGCCTGTAAAAAGATTTGTAGTGATCATTGTATCATTATATTGTCTTTTTACATCTTTAAGAAGTATTCCACATATATAAGAAAATGAAATTTTTATATCGATTACGGAACACAAAGTGCATCCCACCCTTCTTGGATTCATACAAATTCATCGCTAAAAACAAGAGACGACCAAATTTAATTTTTTATCTTATTGATCAATGACACATAATATTACTATATTACGAAAGTGGAAATATATTCACATATGAAACAAAGAATATTTATCTAATAATGTATCGTGTCCAATGACAGAAGATATTTTATCCACCAATTGTGAACGAAAACTGAATCTTGTAACGGTAGGATCATGTCTTGCAATATCATCGATAGTGTTGAGACTTTATCTCTGCGCCGTCCGACGGAAAATTTCCACCAATATTCAATGTGATTCACGAAAGGGAAAAGTACGAACGCAATATCAATTAGCTCGTTCATACCGGAACACTCGATCTTATCTCTTGCTCATGTGGCGATCGCGACGTTCGAGGAAACAGTCGGGCGGTGTATGTCAAGGACGAGAATATGAGTTTCCACTCCACCGGCCTTCGATGCGGCCGACGACGAATTATACGAGTACATGGACGCGACCAACTCGCCTGTGAGCGCGTGTGATTTTTATAATGTACGACATAGTCGTAATAGCACTGCACACTTTAGATACAAGATAGAAATATTACTGTGAGCTGTTTGTTGGCGACTTAGAATAAGATAAGAATACTTTTTTGAATCTTTACACGCTGCATATTGATTATTCAGGACAGCCTGTCCGGCTGGATGGCACATTCTCCGTTATGTATTATAGTGTAATTACGTTATATTTTATGTACTATTGTATTCCTCGCGTCCTTGTGTTATGCACCGAGCGCTAGATTATCATCAGCTCTCTGTGTAGTCGATCAAACCTTACCACGCGTTCACTTAAAGTAGAATCGATATTTCAACAAGCGTATATTACGTTATTAATATTATACACATAAGAGTTTGGATATTGGGAAACGAGATATCATGACCTAGCCCCCCTTTATTTTATTGAACAACGCCTTAACTCTCCAAAATCCGGACCCTAATTATTATTTACGTTGTTCCATTGTCACCCTGCATGAAACAAAGATTAACGAAATGAATGTGATGTTTCTCGTACGTACGAATAAGATCTAACGATAGCGTTGAAACGTCGACGAGTCATCGACGCGATCGCTAATATAAATTCGAATTAACACTTTCGTGCGATCTCACGTCATTATTACGTTCTCGCGGAATGGGTATCTAGTCCAAGAGGAACGCGTATTACTTCGCATTTTGTACCTTAGATGTAATATAAAGGTTCTCCAATAAAAGAATCATATTTCTATGGAATATATATTCGTTATTTATTTCATCTTGTCCATTATCTATTATTCATATCCTTTACTTTTTATCTTCTGTTCCTAAAAAGTAAAACAAAACTTGTCAAATAACAAAACGCACTAATTGCAATTTATGCTATTTATCTGTAGTTTCAGTAAATTTCTAGTTATCACTACACATCATAGCGTATATTTATAATAGCATCATTAAAAAATATAACATAAATGTCAAGAAATAGTTCCTGACAATTTTTTAGTTTTGTGTGTTGAAATGACTTAGATTTCTCTTTCACACATCATAAATATTAATAAAAAAATTTTAGAAACGTTATAAAATATACTAATGCTAATGATTTGTTACCTTCACATCCCTTCAAGTGTTGAAGTCGCATTTAATAGCGCATCTGTAACAAAAATAGTAATTCTAAAATCTGATACAAAAAAAGAGAATTCTTTTTTGTTAGTAATAAGATCAGCGAGGGCAAGTGCCAATCATACAATAGTCAGGATAGCGTATAATTAATTACATCATATTTTATATTTATATTCCAAATATTATTCATATAATTAGTATTTTCTTCAATATTTACCTTCAAATATCTACACGGATCATGCAGACGGTCGCATTGTTATCAATCGCAAATTAATATCAATCTGAAATTACACAAAATATATTCTTTATATGCTGTACTTTTACAGAAAAGTCAAAATTAATTACAATACTTTATTATCAGATTAAAAGTTTAACATCAAGAAATTTTCAGACATATGCTTGTCAAATTGATCATCATACAATTAGAAAAATATATTTAAAAAACAAGAAACAATTCTTACTTTATTGAAAGAGATGATATTTTGATATATAGTGTAATTATAATTAGCGCAAATATTAGCGTAAATATTAATGACTTTGAATTCTCCCTTGTACGTTCTTCATGGATATTTCTTAAATTCTGAAAAAAAATTTTTCCACACGTTAGCTTTAAAAGTTATTTACCTTAATTACACAATACATAATATATATCAAATATCAGAAAATCTGTATCACCATATTTTTATGTAAGACAGGGATAACTTATAATTCATCATGTTAATTATTTATTTTATATAATAAAGCTTTCGATATAACATTTTTCCTATTAACAGTTTTATTAAGAAATTTCAGACTTACATCATTATTGCATTTCATCTTGTGATCAAGATTTGCCTTCATCCATTCTTCAAGTGAATATCTAAAGTGGTATATATTACTATAATATATGTGTATTGTTATATTTCTCCTGCTCTCTATTTATACATCTTCATTGAAACTATTAATATTTGTCAGAAACAACGTTCGTCACATGCATTCAGATTGACTGAGAGCGGTTTTGTTCACGTGCTCATCATGTGTCGTTAATTATAATATTGACAAATTATGTTTATAAATCCTACAAAATAATATTTTTTTTTAATTTAAAGTGGTAATATAGATAACTTACATGAACGCCTGATTCGAAGAGCAAATTTACATTACTGTAACAGTTCGCAATCCGCTTTTCTATCTTTTTCATTCTACATGAGATGCACATATATTAAAATATATTCTCCATATATCGATAGAAAAGCAAGATAGAATTAATTTGATCAGACAACTGATTCATTCACAGTTCTCAGACTGGGGCAGTAATTATTCATCATGTAATTTATTTATAAATCTTACTATATTAATATAGATAACTTACATGAACGCCTGATTCGAAGAGAAAATTTGTAATAGGTCTTTGGGGGTATAGATCTATTGGATGTAATGGAAGTGGAAAGTGGAGTGTGAATGTCTTCCCCAAAAATATCATCCACGATTGGTTGTGTTGAGTAAGATGGTGACTCCACTATGTGTGCCGACGTCTGGCCCCGACGTCTAGCCATTAAATGTTCTTGCCGAATATGTTTATATGTTGTTATCCGTGCGACCAAGTACTTTCGCGCGCGCGTGCAGCAACAATGTGGTGCCGGGCTGCCGCTTTATAGGGGCATACGCGGCCACCACAGGTCGCAATCCGCTTTTCCATCTTTTTTCTTTCTACATGAGATGCACATATATTAAAATATATTCTCTCCATATATCGATAGAAAAGCAAGATAGAATTAATTTGATCAGTCAACTGATTCATTCATAGTTCTCAGACTGGGGCAGTAATTATTCATCATGTAATTATTTATAAATCTTACATCGATCGTAGAAATAAAAATATCTTACTCCTTTATGTAAAATTAAAATACACAGACAAAAAAAATCAAATCTAGTAGCAAACGGAAAATCTATCACGTGCTTTTTTATGTACTCTGTTTCATGGAATGGTCTCTCTCTTTCTGCGTTTAAATTACTCTATGATTAATAGACAAAGAAAAAACTTTAAGAATAATCTTTAAGGCCCAGTTCCACAATCTCCAGTTAACTTAACCGGCCGGTTATTTCATTGGAAACGATCAGTCGCATTTGTCATTATGGCCCTGCGCACAATGGAGGAATATTAGATATTAGGAATAGGAATTTAAAATTTTAGAATCAGTTTCCTCAATGAATATTGAACATAACGCACAATGGATATTAATAAGATAAGACATAAATGTGTTTTACGAAACACAACATAACTTATGATTTATCTATAGTGTTCATTGAGGAAACTGATTCTAAAACTCTAATTCCTATTCCTAATATCTAATATTCCTCGATTGTGCGCAGAGCTTAAGCAATATTAACAAATGCGATTGGTCAATTCCAATGGAATAATACCTCCTCTACAATGCGAGTCTCAGATGGTCTCAGAGTCGTAAGTCGTAAGAAATTGACCAATCACAATCGAATGTGAGGAGAATAATTGACTGAGATTGGTCAATTTCTTACGACTTACGACTCTGAGACCATCTGAGACTCGCATTGTAGAGGAGGTATGACCGGCCGGTTAACAAGAGATTGTGAAACTGGGCCTAAGCACGAGACTATCAAATGCAATCCCGAAATGGTTGGTAGGTGAACAAAACGATTTAAAATGCAACTCAAATGAGAATTAGAGCAGAGTGGAAACACAAGACGCTGGCGACGGATCGAGGTCCTTTCTCAAACATAGGAGAAACAAAATACTCACTAAAATAATTGCGATGATAAGCGCGAGCTACTTAGCAGCTGCTCTTCGATAGGAGAGAAAGAGAAAGGAGGACGCAGCTCTACAAATCCAGCACTAAAAGAGAAACGGGAACTAAAATCTCGACGGTGTAGAAGCGGCGATCGTCGCCGTGCAGATTGGCGTGATCAGAGAGACGTAAGGCTTATAATCAAGACATAAAACGTTCAGACGAACGAGACAACGTGTTCATCATGTCGGAGCAAAACGAAACGTGAGCAAGCTCTGCGCCGAAATATAATAAAAAAATACAGTCGAGACTATTAAATTCAGAAAGAATCGTGCGCAAGAAGCTCGTCGTAAGATACTTAAGTGAATTGTGCGCGCAAATGACGATGGATTTCGAAAACGATTTAGTGCTTACCTTTCCGCGAAGAAACGGAACGCGTCCTCCGAGAGATCCAGCAGCAAAGTGAACGAAGGTAGCTACGCTTGCTCGTGGGAAGTTCCCGCGCGTGCGCGAGACCGTTATGGCGGATGTGCATGAAGTTGTTGAACCGGTATTTCGATCAATCGCTGGACTCGGCGCCAGTGGCGTAGCCAGGGGAGGGGGATTAGGGGGATAAACTCCCCTCCGAAATTTTTAAACAATAAATATGAAAATATGAAAATAAAAGGTTGAAAGCTGAGAGAGAAATGAAATGGTAAATGCATAGACATAGTATAACATAGTATAACATAGGATGCGTTCCGTTTCACGCATATGCGCGCATTTATTTATAGTTCATGTCACGTAATCTGTAAAAAATGCGCGCATATGCGTGAAACGGAACGCAGCCATAGTTATACTATGTCTATGGGTAAATGCTTTAAGGCTGGGTCTACAATAGGGTGTAGTAAGCTTTAAGTCCTAAGAATTGACCAATCACAGTCGATTATTCTTCTCAAATACTACTGTGATTAGTCAATTTCTTAGGGCTTAAAGCTTACTACACCCTATTGTAGACCCAGGCTAAGGTCTAAAGAAAAAGTCCTGAACGAATATTGTTATCATTGGGTTTGTTTTCTGTTCCTGAACTGCTGCACTAGTTCAGAGTTTATCTTTTTCCTTCTAATGTGGAGTAAAAAAGATAAACTCTGAACTAGTGCAGCAGTTCAGGAACAGAAAACAGACCTTTATTTAATTAAAAAAGTTATGAGTTGTTCTGTGGTTTTAATTTTTTTTAAATCTCCCCCGAAATAAAATCCTGGCCACGCCCCTGCTCGGCGCGTAGGATTAGCTTTGTTTTTTTTAGCTGAACTTCCTGCACCGTTCATATTTCCTCTTTTTTCTGTTCCCTTTGGAGAGCTACGGGCCTATCCAGACAAACTTGCATAATCGCATAAACATATGCATAAGGAAGTTGATTGGTCTATTTCCTTATGCATTTGCTTATGAACCAATCAATTTCCTTATGCATATGTTTATGCGATTATGCAAGTTTGTCTGGATAGACCCTAAAAGAATAATTTTGTGGACAGAAACGAGATAACTCGAGTTTTCCATCACAATGGTCGCGTTCAGCAGACCAAGCCGCTCAGTAGCAATCGAACGTAATTGGCTCTTACTTTTAGAACCAACCAATCAATGCAGAGTGTTGATAAGACGAAACCAACAGTTGTGTCTGCTGAACGCGCCTATTGCTAATCGATTCTTTTCGATCTTACAATTAGGGCCGGTATCACCATCTCCGATTAACTAATCGGAGGATCACGTTAATCGGAGATATAGTCATTGAAAAAAATTCAACACACTTTATAATTAAAATGTTAAATTAATGTAATTATAAATCATTAAATTAATCGATGGATTAATTTATTAAATTAATATAATTAATTAATTAATTAATCGTGATTAATCCGCGAGACACGCCTAAAGATAACTTGCAGACTTATGGCCATTTCTACTAATGCAGATTAACTTTAATCTCAGTTTAATTCACTCTTCATTTTTTTCTAGTTCTAAGAATTAGAAAAAGATAAAGAGTAAGTTAAACTGAGATTAAAGTTAATCTGCATTGGTAGAAATGCAGGCCATAAGGCCCAGTTCCACAATCTCCAGTTAACTTAACCGGCCGGTTAAGTTAACTGGAGATTGTGGAACTGGGCCTAAATAACTTTGACAATCGTTTATCGCAAAATTTTTATCTATACAATTATTCGTTGTTCTTAACCCTTCTTTTTAAGTATTAATTAATATATAATTAATTACTAATTATATCTTAACAAAATAGCACAGGTATTGCTCGACAAGTTATTAAAATTAAAATTAAAGTCGCTCTGAGCCATGAGGAACAAACGTCAAGTCGCGTCTTCAAAGATCTTCAAAAGGGGCTAACTTCACCGCGGTTGCGACACTCTCGCCACCAGATATGGCCTGAAGTGACCCAGTCCGATCTGTCCTAACCTTACGTCAGGATTTGTCATCCGCACTGATCCGCACGGAGGAGGTATCGTTTGCCGTTGCGACAATTCGGAGTTTCGTGGAAAACGACGACAACCCGGGGACGATGCTATCGGGACGCAGCTGATTTGCACGAGCACGACGAAGTGACGACGTCCCGCTCCGAGGGATACGCGCTGCCACGAAAATGTCTCTGCCCACCGAGTGATGACACCTAGACCATCGTTTCCTACGGTGCGTACACACCGAGCGTTCTAATCGCGTCTTATCGCATCCTCGCCACCATACATCCGCACGACTGACCCCAAAGTGTGATAATACACGACAAACACACCCCTGAAGCACTGATTTAATATACGTCTTAATACACGTCACATTTTCCCTTAATTTTAAATCTAAGTTTGTATGTCAGCCAGTAATTGCAAAGTGGCAGAGAATTTAATCTGATTGCATTGTAGGAGATTGAGTAATATTTGAGAGCATTCTGTGCGTGCGTACGTACGTGCGTTTACTTAAAACAATGATGGAGTTGAGTCATAGTCTGACCCTCAACGAGGATGCTCTCAATCAGATCCCGGAGGCTAAGCGACCGGTCTTCATCTTCGAATGGTTACGCTTTCTGGACAAAGTTCTGGTTGCCGCTCAGAAGGTATCGGTTTAAAAACTTGACGTTGGTAGCTGCCAAGTTTGCAGCTAAGAGGAGATACGATTAAAGTTATTTATATAATAATACCTACAATTAATTGCGATAAATCTTGTTTTCAGAGTGATATTAAAGGATGCCAGCAAAAGTTAGTGGAGCAATTGACTAGGCATATGCAAGGAGCTCCTGGTCCACCCACCAGGCGTCTCATTGCAAGATGCCTAGCAACTTTGTTTAGTGTAGGCGATACATTCCTGCTCTTTGATACTGTCAACAAGTGCAATGATATCTTGAGGAATAAGGATGATTCACCAAGCTTTCTACCTACAAAACTGTAAATATTATTATTAATTTTGTTGATAATTAATTCAAGATAATTCTACAATATGCATACATACATGTCATTTCTCTAGAGCTGCTATTTGCTGTGTGGGATGCATGTATGAGAAACTGGGAAGAATGATGGGCCGGTCATATGAAGAGACTGTACAGATCCTAATAAAGTCCTTACGTTCCGCAGAATCACAGACGCGGATAGAAATCATGCACACGTTAGAAAAGGTAACAATCTTATTAAAAATGTTTTAACTATTTAAATAAAATATGTTTATAATGTAATATATATTTATCATATAACTAGGTGTGCGCTGGAATGGGATCTGCGATAACCAATGTGCATAAGGAGATATACAAAGTTTCCAGGCATTATCTAACCGACAGAGTTATGGCAGTGAGATGTGCCGCTGCCAAGGTACTTATATTTATGAAAGAAATATCGATTATGTGTTCCGTTTTTCTACAATTACATTTTTATGTATACAGTGTTTGTTGGAGATGTTGAATCACGCTCCGTTTTTATATACGACCGAAATTGAAAGCGTTGCAACGTTATGCTTCCGGGCATTTGAAGGTTCAAATTACGAAGTGAGATGCTCTGTCGCTAAATTACTGGGTACCTTAGTGGCAATGACGCAGCTTCCTTCACCTAAGATAAAAAATCCTACAGGTATTTTTAGAATTCCTACAAGCGAAAAAATATATTATGAAAATATATATTCAATATATAATCTTATTCTAATGCGTATATTTTCTGTGCTTTCATAGTTGCACACAACAAAGGTGCTAAGCAAGCGTCTCTCGAAGAAGTATTAAATATTCTGATGGCCGGATTTTTAAGAGGTGGTGTCGGATTCTTAAAAGGAACCGGCGAGATCATAAAAGGAAGCTCCAGCATAAATAGAGAAGTGCGAGTTGGAGTGACACATGTAAGCGATTATAGATGTATTTAAATACATTCAACATACAAATTTATCTAACTGCGGAAAAATATTTGTACTATTATTTTTCAAGAAAGCAAAGCAGAATTAGAAAGAATTATAAATTTATAATTTGCCGTTTTTTTATCGAGTCGAAAAGTCTTTAATTTTATTAAGCATTATATTTTTCTATGATAAAACATCTCGCAGACATTTAATGATCGCTGTTATAGGCATACGTGGTGTTTGTTCAAATGTTGGGCGGTACCTGGCTGGAACGCAATATCGGCGCGTTAATCGCGCACGTTTTAGACCTGGTTACAAATCCGAAAGCCGCTAGTTCGCATGTCGAAGCGGTATATTCACGCAAATGTGTGAATTTTATATTACGTGGTACCATCGGCAAGTTGTTAGGAGAAGGCGCTCAGGCAGCTGCTTGCAAAGAGATAGCGCACATCATCCTGAAACAAATGAATTCCATTGGTAAGAATAATACTTTATGCATCAATATATAATATGTATTTGTACGTAATCTCAATGTGACTTTAACAGATTTCAGTCCGGAAAACGCCAAAGATAGTAATCAGGAGACGTTATTCAGTCAGCATTTATTAGTGTGTGCTTTACAAGAAATGGGCAATCTGATACTGGGATTAGGAACCACAGCCACGAATTTGTTATCCGATCAATCTCTAAGTATGTATTCGTGCATTTGAAACATCTTTTGTTTTTTTAATAAAGAAATAATCTGAACAATGCAGTTAATTATGTATTTATCTCAGGTCTGATCGATGCCATAATGGCTGTCTTGGTGCATCCATGTCAAGCGGCTAGACTAGCGGCTTCCTGGTGTCTACGGTGCATATGCGTAGCAGTGCCGAGTCAAATAACACCTCTGATCGATCGCTGCGTCGATGGAATTGAAAATATGCGTAGCTCACCGGAAGCTATAGCTGGATATAGCAGTGCTCTTGCCGCGGTGCTGGGAAGTGTTCGTTTGTCACCTTTGGGAGTCCCTCATACTAAGGGAAAGGTATCTATGCTTTTGTATATTATTCTTCTTTATTGTATCAACCATGCAAGATAAATTTACCAAGCTTTCGATTTTCAGATAATTTTCAATACAGCGGAAGAACTCTTAAGAAGCGCAAGTCAGAACAGTCGTTTGTCCTTAAATCGCACGCATGCAGGATGGCTCTTGATAGGAGCGATAATGACTCTAGGTATAAATGTCTTATATTTAATAATGAGTAATAATTTAAATGTGAGCCGTGCGTGCATATATAATTTATATGTATACAGGTACGGCAGTGGTAAAGGGTTTATTACCGAGAATGTTACTCTTATGGAGAAACTCCTTCCCGCGCTCGAACAAAGAACTCGAGAGTGAAAAAGCTCGCGGCGACGCTTTCACGTGGCAAGTGACTTTGGAAGGACGTGCTGGCGCATTGTCCGCTATGTACAGTTTCCTGCTGCACTGCCCGGAACTTCTGAACGACGATATTACACGGCGATTACTTACGCCGATCGAATCCGCTCTGGCAATGTTGACAAAGTACTAAATATAGATATACTTTTTATATAACGCGGTAAATATTTGAAGTATCGATCTTATAACTAAGGTATATCTTTTCTAGTTTGTCTCCTGTTTTGAAGAATTATGGCCAGCAATTGAAAGCTCCCGCGGCTATGGTTCGTTTGCGCTTATACGAAACGTTATTGCTGCTACCACCGCAAATGTTTGAAAGTAAAATCTATATACTATAAATATATGAGAAATATATAAAATTTATTTATATTTTATTCCATGGTTTGCAATTTACCTACATTACTATCTGATATTGTGCAGGTTCTTACACGCATCTTCTGAGGATGCTAGTATCGGAGTTCACGCTTACGGATAATCCTGGAAACACAACTACTTCCTTATTAAGTGTAGTTTGCCACGCTAACGATTCTGTGATTCTCGGTACTTGGCTACAGGAAACTGATCATCGCACAATAGAAGATCAAGTGAGTTAATTTTTATATACATATATTCTATATTGCAATATGGGGTTTTTATTTCTATAAATAACATTTTTGTATCTAATGCTTGGCTGAGTTATTGCTTGTTTGATCTCGTTTAAGAATTAAAAAACTTGTGAAAGTATCACTTTTAATTAAAGCGAGTTTCAGGCAAACTAATTCTAATTTTTACATGTTTTATCACACATATCTTTTACATACGCAATTCATATCCTTTTCTAACATCCAGTAGCAAAAGTGATTGTGATTCTAACTAAAACACATGTATTGTAAAGTCTTTTTATATGTAACTTGTTTTATATCCGTACAATCAATGTTTTACTTGGTAATTATAACATTTTATATAATATCCAACTAATCTCAAATATGAAGAATAATATGTATGCTTGCAATTTAAACTTTTATAAAATATAATTTTTGTATTAACTTGTAAATAGTGTTAATTTGTAAATGCCCTTCTGTTTAGATGGAACCAAACAGAAGGGCAGATTTGGAACATGTGAGTAAGGTGTTCTGTAAAGTGTTCTGTAAAGTGTCCCTTTTGTTTGTTTTTTTCTACTTATGTGTATATATATATATATATATAATTATTTTATATATAATTAACAGATTTTTTTATATGTGTCTCATCTTTGTTATTATATTATTTTATTTTATATTATTAATTGATTATTAGTATTAATATATATACATATAGCATTCCAATTTTTAATTTTATACTTAGTTTGAATACATTGAATATCTTATCTATTGCACATAGTACTCATTGCACATAATGTTTTATTCATGTGAATTTGAGACAATCTATACCTTATTCGTTTTTGTAAAGAATGTATATTTATTTGTATTAATTATTTCATATTTTTTTAGATCTTACATGATACAGCTTTACTTTTTATTACGACCTGAAACATGTACTTTAATGTAATTCACAATCTTTCTTTTAGCTTCAACCAAATAGTGCTGCGGGATCTGGGGCATTGGAACATAATACATGCTGCCTTTATAGACCAATGCCACACGTAAGTTTAAGTAATTCTACATAATACAAATAAATTTAAATATTCCTATAAATTAGTTTTAAATCCTCTTACTGTGAATTATAAATATGGAAAAAATTGTAATATGAATTTGTGGTGTATGTTTACAGTTTGAAATGATCCCTGGTCCCTTGCCGTTGGGTGTAGCGGTGATTGATTTATCGGTCGCGTTATTTGGCCAGATATTCCCACGTGTAGCAAACAAGCACAGACTGCAGATGTTGGATCACTTCAGCGAGTGCATAAAGCATACCAAATCCGGAAGACAGGAGGCAATACAAATGAATGTATTCACAGCTGTATTAAGCGGATTGAAAGGACTCAACGAGGCGAAAACAGGTTTCGGGCAGGAAGACGTCAAGAAATCCGCCACTAATCTTATCATCAGCACGCTGGTTAGCGGCAATCCTATTTTACGATGGGCGGCGGGAGAAGCGGTCGGCAGAATGGCTCAGGTGATCTCCGATCCCAAGTTTACCGCAGAATTAGCACAGACCAGTTTCGATCGTTTGAAATCGGCTCGTGATGTGGCCAGCAGAACCGGCCACTCGTTGGCGTTAGGCTGCCTTCATAAATATGTCGGCGGAATGGGCTCTAGCCAGCATCTCAACACTAGCGTCAGTATCCTGCTCGCTCTCGCTCAGGATAACTCGTCTCCTGTAGTACAAGTAAGACTAATTGTCATACTGTCATACTGTAATTGTCATACTTTCTCATTTTATTTTTCTTCAACTTTGATAAAAATCATCAAATAAATTTTCTTCAAGGTTTGGGCGCTGCACGCTCTGGCTCTGATAGCTGATTCCGGTGGACCAATGTTCAGGGGCTACGTGGAGCCTACGCTATCCTTAGCACTAACCCTTCTTCTCAATGTTCCTCACTCTTACATCGATGTGCATCAATGCATCGGAAAGGTTTTATCGGCGCTTATCACAACGATAGGGCCAGAATTACAAGGTAAATAACATATTTAGCTGATTATATAGCAATTACGAAGTATAGATGACTTGTTTTTGAGGATAGGAATATAATTCATTGAACAATTTATTTTACAGGCAACACATCAACGATTTGCATGGCGCGGTCGTCATTTTTGTGTGCGTGTGCTATTATGCAGGATCATCAGGATCCACTCGTTCAAGCCGAAGCGACCGGCTGCCTTCAACAGTTACATCTCTTTGCACCCAGACATGTCAATTTGTCTTCCCTCGTTCCTACATTATGCGTAAGGCTTCTTTAAAGGATGTTATTTATCGTTAAACCTTCATTATTTCATTTAATTTTTTTTACAGCGTACCTTATCAAGCAATCATTTGCTTCTGCGTAAAGCTGCGATATCGTGTCTTCGGCAGCTCGCTCAACGCGAAGCGAAGGAAGTATGTGAGCATGCGATGACCCTGGCTATCGAAAGCAGAGACACTAATGTGGTAGAAGGTCTCGTTATCACCGAGACCGGTCTCCCAGGCGTGTTATTCAGTATGCTGGATACAGAAACTGATAGTAAACTAATCAAAGATATTCACGATACTTTGACAAGCATGCTGCAGATATTGGCGGCCGACAATCTGTCTCAATGGTTGTCATTGTGCAAAGATGTTCTCACGATTGCTTCAGGTAACAATAAAGTTCTAATTAATTGTTTATGAAAATTTTCTCGGATAAAATATTTTATTTTATTATATAGAATCGAGTACGATCGAAGAAGGCAACGCGGTAAATGCGGAGGATAGCACCGCTGATAATGAGTCAGCGGATGCAGAAGGTGACGACGATCAGGCTGAGTTCCATGCCGACGAGTCCACTAAACAACGACTATCCATCACACCGAGATGGCCAACGAGAGTCTTTGCGGCACAATGCGTCCGACGCATCGTCGCAGCTTGTATGAATAATAAGCTGGCGCACTTTGATCTCTCCCTGGCCAAAGAAATGCAGCAGTCTAAGGGAAAAGGTGCGATTGATGAAGCTATTACATTGCTGCTTCTTCATAGACTTTCCTTGATTTTTAATACTTGCTGTTGTGGGATTTTACAGGAGATTTTCTGGTATTACATTTATCGGACTTGGTGCGCATGGCGTTCATGGCCGCGACGAGTGATTGTGATCCATTGCGGCTCGAAGGTCTTAAAACTTTGCAAGAAATTATTGATAAATTCGCTAAAGTTCCCGAACCGGAGTTTCCCGGACACTTATTGCTCGAGCAGTTTCAAGCACAGGTGAGTCTCAATACACTCTACGTTTTTTTATAACTGGATTTAACTGTTATTACATTCAATATGAATGTATTGAAAGGTCGGAGCTGCTTTAAGACCAGCATTTTCCGCGGAAACACCGTCGCACGTTACAGCTGCAGCCTGTGAGGCTTGCAGTGCATGGATCGGCAGCGGCGTCGCTAGGGATCTTAATGATTTACGAAGAGTGCATCAGTTACTCGTATCATCTCTAGAAAAATTAAGGGAAGGTAATACTCGACCGCAGCTATACAACGAGAGCTTGTCGACGCTGGAAAGATTGGCGATCTTAAAAGCATGGGCAGAGGTATATGGAATATTGTTCTGCAGATATAATATAGAAAAAATGAAAGCAAAAGTGAGGTATTTGAACAAATTGTAAGAAAGAAAAAATTAAATTTGATTTTTCTTAATAGGTGTATGTAGTTGCGATGATAAGAGATGGATCCGCATTGAATAGCAAAGATACAACTAATCGAAACGCGAATCAAGTCGATGAAGCTAATGAGGAGGATTTTGGGGAGTTCGAGTTTCAGAGCGAAAGTTTGCTGAGCCTTGTCCAGCCGGAGCTGCTGAGCCTGAGTCAACATTGGCTATCCGCGTTGAGAGATCATGCATTGCTTTCTTTGCCGCCAGGTATTATTAAATAATCATAATATAATGAAATGAATATAATACAATGCAAAACCATATAAGTAACTATGTATTAATATTAATGAATAATAAGTGAACAAAATTTTTATTTCAATAAGATATGTACCATATTACATATTACTAAATTTATGATGGACGCATAAATTTATAATAGATATATGTTTTATTGAAATAAACTCTTCTCACACATTATTGTACTAAGAATATTAATTTTTATTATGACTATACGTTGCATGTATCTCTTAATTATTTATTCGGATAATTATTGTTGTGATATTTTTCTCCAGAATTCTCCAGTCAATTGCCGCACGATGGTGGTGCCTTTTACACGACAGACACTATGGAATCCGCGCGTCCTCACTATGTAGAATCGTGGGCGCCGATTCTTCACGCCGCGACTCTCTGGCTCAACGCCAGAGGATTCGAAATGAGAGACAGTAACCAGGAGAAAGCAACGACGAATCTTACTAATAATATCAATCATAATAATAATAACAACGATGAAGCTACTGCTTCTAAAACTAACACGAATGTTGAACGTTTTCACTTGTTATTTGGTAAGTATGTAATGCATAAAAACATTAAGATACTTATGTGTATATAATATCAACATAATTTACTTTATATGATTAGTTTTAAAAGAAAATGCAACATTCTTTTTTATTATAACTATTTGCAGGTATATGCATGGAAGCTTTGTGCAGCCCTCGTTCTTCCGAATCCCCACAAAATATGAAGACATGCTTAAATGCGTTATATACGCTACTTGATTCAACATGGGCACGTAAGGTCTTCATCACAGATCGTTCCTTACCTATCGAATTATGTAATGTTCTTCATAGGTATGTGCAAAGTACATATACACATATGCGAAAATACACAATCTATTTTATATAACATGTGCGTGGAAAGTGCCCATTCCGCGCGTTTCTTGAAAAGAAACGCACGTGTAGTATAAAATAGTGTGTGTAACACGTGCGAGTTGACACTTGTAAACTCGTGCGGGTGATCGCATTCGTCTTCTCCGCGCTCGTGTCCAATTGTCAACTTCCCGCACTTGTTACACAAATAACTATTTTTATCGCGTAATATTAATATCGATATTTGTTTGCTTTAAAGATTGCTTTTAACACGAGAGAGTTATGTCATCCAAATGTTAGTAATGGAAGTGTTGAAGCAAGTGATGAAAGCAGCGCAGGAAGATCTTGCTGCGAGGAAAAAATTGAAGCTCAAAGGTATGCGAACTCCGAAATTATTTTCGATAATTTTGACAAATTTTTGCATCGCATACGTTTATATATACGTATATAAAAAATGTATGTCTTTGTGTAATAGATAATGCATCGGCGCATCAAGAAAATAATGAAACTTCAGAATTGGATCTGCTGGGCGAGGGAGAAGAGAACGGCGAGCTCACGCCGGGTAAATCATTAGTGTTCGCTGTCATGGAAGTATGCCTGTGTCTCCTGGTGCGACAGATACCAGCCCTGAATCCAAATCCTGGCGGTGCCACTGCCATCTTATCTCAGAAGGGATACGTACCGTCTGAGAAGAGCGGCAAGCTGATCGCATCATCTCTCAATATAATGGAATCTCTCCCCATATTATGTTCTCCACAAGGTATTCTTGCAAAACGCTCGCGTAATTAACATTGTTAATATTAATTAGCAATCTCATAGCAATTTATCCCATTTCTTAAAGGCGCAATAGCAATTCTCCCGACGCTGTTGTATCTAGCAACGGGCGTGATACGCGAAACCGCGGTGCGTACGGACAACGATAGCACCAAACCCAGTTCGGAAGCGCCGGTTCACGCTGCATTGCATTGCGTCAAGAGTCTCACTAATAATAAATACGCTCGGGATCATAGGAGTCAGGAGCAATGGACGGGATTACTGCAAAGTGCGCTTGCTAAAATTATCGATCTGGCTAAAACAGGCACGTTAACTTATCTTTTAGTGCAGGAACATTGAATTATAAATGTGTATCTGTTATTTATAAAATAGTAATCAGAATGAAATATATATCGCGTGCGCATTCCTTCCTATCGAAGTATAAAGTATTTATCATAGTATTCGAAGAAATTTATATATATGTACTTTACTTATTTTTATTTTATTTACTTTGCTTCTATAGGCAATGACGAAACTAAGATGGATGAGGTAGCAATGATGCTAGGTATTGCAGTATTTGTGCTCCACGCATCGCCAGAGGTAGTGAGCGCTCCGAATCTGCAATTTCCATGCATTAATCATTTCCGGCATGCATTCCAGTCTGAAAACTTAACGGTGAGTTGATATACGAAGAAAGTCTTCTTCTCCTAATTATTAATCTTGAAAGTAATTGAATAATCTTGGATCTAGGTGAAACTGAAATGCGTGCAAACATTAAGAACAATATTTCTGCATCCCGAACGTAATATAAGTACGCCATACATTCATGCCCTCGCTCCACGACTAGTAGAATACCTGTATAGTGACAAGAGCAAACAAGTGACAAATGATATGGAACTGACTTTCACGCTGGAGTGCATCAGCACGGTGGAAGCCCTCATAGGACTCGCCGATCTCTCTAATCGTAAGTTATCTTGATTGAATTTATAAGAAACTTTTGTTACAAAATTACATCTCATGATTAGCTCGTGAAACGTTAATACAAAATGTTAATGCAATATGTGTTACACGCTATACAGGAGATCTGTTACAAGGTGTGTGGAAAGTGTGTGGTCTTCATAATCTAATCTGTGTTAATCAATTACTATAATCATTTACCGTACATTTCGAGTAAGTTTAACATATATGTGACGTTTCGTGAAATTACCAGGTATTCAAATGCTGACTCTGCTCGTACCGATTTTAATCAATTACCTGCTGGAAGGAGACGAACTCCAGCGCGCTACTAAGTATCAAGCGAGCCTCCATCAACAGAGTTTTCAATGGCTCAATAAGATCGGGCCGAAGTATCCGCAGGTACAATATTTCGAAAATATCTTTCAGTTCCGAATGATATGAGTATATCCAATAATTGTTTATATCGCTAGGAATTTAAGACGCTGATGTCGCAATCCACCGAGCTGAAAACTAAATTGGAGAACGCTGTAAGAACTAGCCATCAGCAGGCGCAGCGACACACCCGGTCGGTCGATTCTGTAAAACCGCAGATCAAGATATCCGCGCCTTCAATCAAGTTAAAAACCGACTTCTCTAACTTCAACTAGAAGGAGATCGTGTCTCTTGCAGATAAGAAATAAGAGATAATTTATTAAAACTTCATAAGAGATAATTTATTAAAACTTCTAACTTAAATAACGATATTAGCGATTTTGTCGTAGATCCGATCGTGTTAACGCGACTGACTTAATCCAACAATTACCAATTATCAGACAAGTCGAATTAATTGCTGTTTACAACGTCTTAGCATCGTGATAATTATAAAGTGATATTTCGCCGTTAGAGAATCGTACTCGACTGTACTTAGAAATGAAAGGATTAGAAATTAGTGATATTACACGATGGATATAAAGGGATAGGACAAAGTGACGCAAATGGGAAAATTGATGTCGGACGATCAATTAATCGCTACTATAAAATAATACTTATCTTACATTCTCTCTTCATCCCATTTTAACTTCTTACTAGATACAATAATGTTCCTGATTTTCTAATTATGCTTTTCAAAGTGCAAGAAGATAACTCTATATCAGACCTTCAAATTGTATATATATGTAGAATTTAGCGTACAACATAGAGACTATTAATTTATTTAATGATATAAATAAAGATGTTGATATATATTCTCACTTCACTACTTTGATGGATTATAAGAGATAACAAGTAACAGTTTAATTCCATGAAAGGTGTGTTGTTAAATATTAAACGACTGCAGATATAACATGCACAAAATAAGTTATATAGATAATATAATATAGATATTTCCGTGCTCATTCAAACCATTAATCCACGACTCAGGAGTTTTATTTTTAAACAATTCTTAATGTAATTGACTATATGGTCGGATAGAATTATTTATTAATGAATTATAGTTTCCTTGGGAAAACATTTGCCATAAAACAGACGAGAATACGATTAAAGATGAAGATAAAATATAGATTACTGTTTTAATCGAGAACATGTTTAGCGTTCTTCTGGTAAGAAGACTGATAACCCGCTATGGTTTTATTTAATAATTTTTAATACACAGATGCAAAGAGAGAAACGATATGTACATGTGTTTGCTTTGCGTACCTAGAGTCGATAGTAACGGAGTAGCAACTCCACCGAATGTCTGACGTAACATATCGAATTATACCGAGCTTGTTTTGTAACATTAGATTTTTTGTAATGATTTTTTTCCAGACTGCAATAAGATGCACGAGAAGCGCCTTCGGTAAATTAATACCGTATAATGCTGGGCATTACAGTGAAACGATTAAACGATCTGTAAAACTTAACAATTCTTTTGTATTTGAACCTTAAACGCGCTAGATTGTAGCCCGACGTGAACGAAAAATAAGAATGAACTGCGTGACATTAAGGTGTATGTAAGTCGAAATTAGAAGATATAAAATTAGAAGACGTAAACTCGAAAAAGGAAGGATATCTTCCTTCGAATTTGACGTTGATCGTATTGTGTGTTTCGCCTTAGAAAAGCACAATAGACGAGCACATAGATTAGATATAAACGTTTAGACGTTGCAGCACAATTGTTGATCGATGTGGATTATGGATTTCAGCGGCGATTTCGCAATCGCGCAACAATGTCACTGCAAAAAGGAAGATGTAGGTAAAAAGGAATCGGCGGGAATTTACTATGTGAAATTGAATTCCTAAAGATTTCTTCCTTTTTACCGGAGAGATTTGGGTTCGCGTATACAAAACTATCTTTCCATTTCCAACTTCCATTCGAAGTTCGGCGTAGCGAGTCTCGCGATGTCTGTATATAATTGAGTTTGAATCGCATGGTAGATCTGACGTAGCGCGTAATAAAATTTTATAAGATGAACCAGGAATTATTATATAAATGCGGAAAGGATTATGTGCTCGATAGAGATGTTCTACTATTTTTATATGATTATTTTAGGAACCCGTTGAGATTGTTTGTAACTTTTAAGGTAAATTTCTGTATTAGTATCGTCACCTCCAATTTGCCTCAAAATTTACATGCAGCTTCTTTTCGGTTTACAATTCAGAGTTGTGATATTTTAAAGCAGGGCAAACAATATGTCGTCCTTGTAAGCAGGGGGTGGTGTGGGGTGGACCTCGCTTTGAGTGGAAAGTTGAAACCCCAGAAATCCAATTGGGAGATTAAAGAAGAAGAAGAAGTTGGAACCGTACAACGGTAGATCTCGTTTCGTACTGTAAGCAGGGAATGGTGTGGGATGGATTTCGCTTTGCATAGATAGAGAAAGTTGAAACCCCAGAAATCCAATTGGGGGATTAAAGAAGAAGTTGAAACCCATGTGGAACCGTACAACGATAGACCTCGTTTTGTACTGTAAGCAGGGGGTGGTGTGGGATGGATTTCGCTTTGCATAGAAAGTTGAAACCCTAGAAATCCAATTGGGGGATTAAAGAAGAAGTTGAAACACATGTTGAACCGTACAACGATACATTTTGCTTTGCACTGTAAGCAAGGGATGGTGTGGGGTGGATCTCGCTTTGCGTGGAAAGTTGAATAACAAGTAAGAATACAAAGTACATGTTTGAGATCCTATTGATATCAATGCAAAGGTGGAATGCAAAGGTAATGCTTAGTAGTCGGTGCAGTACTGCAAGAGATACACAATTTTCTTTTTTAAAAAATAAAAATATTGGAAAGTTACTTGAAGGAATACATTTTTTTACAAAGAACCATTTTCAGTTTTTTATTATAAAATACCGCTTGATGATTTTCCCGAAGGACGACATATTGTTTGGTCTGCTTTAAAATATCATAATTCTTATTAATTGTAGACCGAAAGGAAGCCTGCATGTAAATTTTGAAGCAAATCGGAGGTGACGACGCTAATATATAAATTCCCAATTTTTAATTGCGTGCCGCGAGAAGAGCACGGCCGTTCGTACATATATATGAATTGTACATCATCCACCGAACTTCCATGTACGTTTAAGTCGCATTCTGATTGGCAGGAATCTTCTCCGATTAGGGATATGGTACAATATTGTACGTAGCGTTGTATTACATAACTGCTGCAGTTTCGACGAAAATAAAAATAACTGATTAGATAAATGAACTTAATCGTATTCCATTGCCTTGTTAATATCATCAGTCCGTACAAACCTTTCGTTTCAGCGCTTGTTTTGCAGGATGGCCGTTGATAAGATATAATTTAAACTGTTCATCACGCAAATTATCGGACAACAGGTTCTCAAGCATGTACTTCATCGGTCTGCTTCCCCCTCTTTAACAAGGAGAGCGTACCTGAGCGCGTGAATGCGCGTTTCAAATGGTGACTCGTGTGCGAATATAAAGACAATCGTGGAGAATATGTTCAAAGTAGTGCAGCGCGAACTGTCGTGGGGACACCGTCGCTTTATCACGACCGTCATCGCTCGTTCCCTTCGCGATAATAGCGGCGAGATCGCAGTAACGAGACTGAACTCGAGGGACCCTTGCATCCGAAGGTTTTCAACACAACTACGCGAGATGGTGAAGGCACGGAAATACGTGGTGGTCAATCATTTCGTGAACGAAGCCAAGCCGACGGATCTAAAATTGGTGGAAGAGGAGTTGCCGCCGCTGAAGAATGGAGGTAGGGAAATTGACACAATCGCGTCATCGCCGTCGTGCGAATACATGTCGACGAGTGCGTTGTTACAAATTAAGACTGTTGCTTTTTCGAAGCTTCGAAGGACTTCGAAGGAACGAAGGAATCTTCGAAGGAACGAAGGATTTCGAAGGAACGAAGGAATCTTCGAAGAAACGAAGTTTCGAAGGATCGTTTTTGAAAAATTCGACGGTAGATCACATGCCAAAATAGCGATAGATTTGAAATTTAAAGCGGTAGATTTTTTATTTCAGAAGTTTCGTATAATATACGACATGAAACTGATAGTTAAGAGAAAAAATACTCAAATTATAAGTAATACAAATACCTAGAACAATGAGCCAAAACGGTAGATCAACTGCTAAAACGGTAAAAACTGGCAACACTGCACTATGATGTCACACTGTGACCTTCGAAGCTTCGATCCTTCGAAACTTCGTTCCTTCGAAGTCCTTCGAAGCTTCGAAGTTATCAAACTTCGATCAAAATTAATAGGCCTATTACAAATGGACGTGTGATTATCCAATTGGTTCTCTAAAAAAAATAAATTAGAAAGAGTCATAAGGATTCATAAGTTACAAATTATGAAGTTATATGTGTTTATTCATATATCTGTCATATTAACGTAATATTTGTTCGTTTGTCTTTATTTACAACTACATGACATTATGGATATATTATACTCATGATAATATTATAATATATAGAAATTTATTAATTTATGCGTGATTGCAATTTTAGCAATTATAAATTTTTCACTACTGGAGATTGGATTTGCAGTCCTAGGAATCTTATTACAAATGGACGTGTAATTGCAAGTGCGATTATCCAATTATCTCTTTCTGTTTGTTCTTCGCGAACATTTTTATTTATCGACCATTCATCGACGCATCCCGGTAAAAAATTTTTCATATATAAATATATATAAATAGATATAAACATATATAATTATGTATAATTATATATAATTATATATAATTATATATGTTTATATATGAAAAATTTTTTATCGGGATCGATGGCGAATCGACGTCGATTCAACTAATTATTTCTGGCTGCGTTGCTCTGTAAAAAAAGAAGATAAATTAGAAAAAGAGTCAATACGGATGTATATGTTATATAACTAAAGTTATATAACTAAAGAGAATGGCTTGTATTTACAAACTTGAAAAGGACGAGGAAAACAAGGCTGAAGAGGACTTATTGTTAGTAAAGTTGAAATGTCCCGTTTTATTATAGATTGACAAATACATATATTTTTATTAGAATCTATATCTTGTTTTGCTCACTTTTCAAGCCATAAGTTATAAATTGCGGAGTTATGGATTCAGTCATATACCTGTCATATTAATATAATATTTGTTCATTTATCGTTATATTATATATTGATGACTATTATAATGGAAATTTATTAATTTACGCGTGATAAATTGCAAATTTTTTACTGCTGAAGATTGGATTTATAGTTATCGGAGTCATAGAGATCTATCATATTACAACTTTATCAGCCTATCTGCTATAAGTTGTGAATTTTTAACGTTTGTTATCCGAAATTAAATTTTATTAAAGTATATTTTATTTTCTATTATCTAGGATGCTGATTAGAGAATTTATACAACCATGATGTCATTAGGAGAGAGATATTCAATAAATACTTATATTTAAAAATAGATGAAGTACTGATTAAGCCAAGCTAATAAACACAATGACAAATCATATTTTGTCGATAATCGTTCCACGATAATCGTTCCTAATGATTTACTGTGAAACATGAGTATAAATATTTCATCGAATGAAATATAAGCGCGATTAACTTAGACATGTCTTTTTTTCGAGGCGCATCGGCAAGATAATTTACGTACAAATATAGACACAGTTTTATATAACTTCTTGCTAAATAAACGAATTGTTCCGTTTCGTAATAAATAACAGATTAATATAACGAATACAAAGATAAGGCTGTTAGCGAATTGCCGAATTTCATCTTCTTTTAACATTTTGTGCCATAATATATCTATGATTTTTTATACTGTAATTATGTATAAATAAAGTTAATGTTAAAATGAATAAATATACGAATAATTCTTATGTGCAAATAATCACAAATTCAGATATATTTTAATCATATAGTTAAATCCTAATTTAAGCTTTGAAATATTAATATGATGCTACCAATATCACAGGGTATAAATAATCAAGAATGGGATAATCAACATCTAAAAAAATCGATGACAACTAATACGTTATTAAAAATATACAGTTCCATCTTCGTTATGATACACACAAGCTAATATTGATAATTAAATTATATAATAAAATTAGTACTAATTAGCTCTCTTAATTATCGGTATTAAATTAATTCTATTAGCTATAATTGATATTATAAAATTACGATGAAATTATATATGTATATATTTTTTTTTTTTATTAGAATATCTCGTGGAAGCTGAGTATTTTTCTGTGGACCCATACATGAGACCGTACCTGCAAAGATTCCCGGTCGGAATCACGATGATCGGCAGTCAAGTCGCCAAGATCATAGAGTCTAAAAATCCGGATTTTCCGGTCGGCAAGAGGATCGTCGGAGACCTAGGCTGGAGAACTCATACAATTGTCAATCCGAAGAACACCAAAGATCCAACGCAACTCCATAAATCGTACATTTTGCCAGACCTAGGAGACCTGCCGTCGTCCCTCGGCCTGGGCGTGCTGGGAATGCCGGGGTAAAAATTCTCGCAAACATGTTTCCACGATCGTACTGCAATGACATGTATCTGCTTATCGTTTTGCGAAAAAGTCTCATAAAATTTAAAAAACGCCACGCTGCAAAGTAATTTTGCTTTTCCTTTGTTGCGACGCTGACTTGCATTTAAACTTTGAGCTTTGTGTAGATTATGTAAATTATGAATCGACGTCGGCATGAAATAGAAATTTCCGTTCGAGATAAAAACTCGTTTTTTTCATAAGACATATGTATTTATCTCTGATGTCAATAATAGAAAAAGTATATCATAAATTAATTTAAATAAATGTAGATATAAATTATTTACACGGAGCTTTCTCTCTTTTGTTTACAGCAACACGCCGTATTTCGGCTTGCTAGAAATATGCAAACCCAAGTCCGGCGAAAATTAATTTAAATTAATGTAGATAAATTATTTACACGGAGCTATCTCTCTTTTGTTTACAGCAACACGGCGTATTTCGGCTTGCTCGAAATATGTAAACCGAAGACCGGCGAAACAATCGTTATCAGCGGAGCCGCCGGTGCGGTCGGCTCGATCGTTGGCCAGATCGCCAAGAATCTGGGTCTGACTGTCATCGGTATATGCGGCTCCGACGAGAAGTGCAAGTGGCTTACTGAGGAAATGGGTTTCGATACCGCCATCAATTACAAGACCATGCCGATCGCGTCCAGTCTACGCAAAGCCGCTCCGGAAGGCGTTGATTGCTACTTCGACAATGTGCGGATTGATAAGATATCGCGTCTTATTTTGACAAATTAAATATAGATTATTGCTTTCGAATGACGTCCTCTATCTTCTTCAATCTTGACAAAATTTTTCTCAGCGAAAGCGTCAAAGATGGTCATCGTTCGCTGTTATTTTCAAAATTTTCATATTACATCAAATTCTGTTAACATCGACGAATATTTTCTATAATTTAAATATATAACTAGGGATGAAGGGGGAAGGTAAATTGATTAACTTAATCATTTTACAACAGACGTTATAGAAAACTGTTGTAAATTTGAGTAATTTAAAAATTGTTACAAAAAGCAGTCATTTGAACTGCTTTGGTAGTTCTAGTGTTAAAAAATCCATTTGAAATTGATGATCGAAAGATAATATTTTCTCCGCTATGATTAGCTATTGAGACTTAAGCCATGTTAATTAACTTTGCAGGTCGGCGGGGATATCTCTAGCACGGTCTTATATCAAATGAGACCATTCGGTCGAGTAGCCGTGTGCGGCAGCATCTCGAGCTACGATGCGGACGTCACGTCCTTGCCCAAGGCCACAATCCTGCAACCTGCGATAGTGTTTAACCAACTGAAGGTGGAGGGTTTCATCGTTATGCGCTGGGCGGATCGTTGGAATGAGGGAATCATGCAGAACCTGCAATGGATACGCGAGGGCAAGCTCCGTTACCGCGAAACCGTGACCAAAGGCTTCGAAAACATGTTCGACGGGTTCATCGGCATGATGCGCGGCGAGAACATCGGCAAGGCGATCATCAAGGCATAAATGTCAACGTCGACCGATGTTGTAGGCTAACAAGTATTTCTGCCTGCTCGCAATTGCATTTGCAATATTTTCCATATTTGTGAAAAGTTGAGAAAGTGAGCTTTGAATTTTGCACTTTGCGAACTCCCGAGCATTTTTAACGTTTTTTAATATTAATCAAGAATTTAGATATTCAAAATGCTGGAATTAATTAGCGCATGATCGGGAGCAATCATTTCCAACGATAAAACATAATTGAAAGAATATTCAGATTTTTTTACTTGTCAATCAGTTTATAATAAAATATATCTTTCGTGTTTTGCGATAAAGACAGGAAAACGAAATTATAAAAAATATGTATAATTGACATCTAGACGAGACAATTTATTATTTTATATAACACGCATTAAAATATGAAGTTTATTCAATAAAAAATACTTTATGAAACCCTTGTATTTTCCTTTCGTTAAATCCCAGGCTTAAAAAAATTCTTACTCCTCCTATAAAAGTAAATTATATAAATTAAATAACAATAAATTAGTATATCAACTTATTATATATTAATAGAAAGAAGCTTGAGAGTGGACATGCCCGAATTTTAAGTGAAATCCATCCACTAATTTCCACCAATGTAGATTAACTTTAATTTCGGTTTTCTTACTCTTTATCTTTTTCTAGTTCTAAGAATTAGAAAGAGATAAAGAGTAAGTTAAACCTAGATTAAAGTTAATCTACATTGATGGAAATGGGGTTGATCCTGCCAGTATAATCATATGCTTGTTTCAAAGATTAAGCCATGCATGTCTCAGTGCATGCCGAATTAAGGTGAAACCGCGAATGGCTCATTAAATCAGTTATGGTTCATTAGATGTACCCACATTTACTTGGATAACTGGTAATTCTAGAGCTAATACATGCAAAACAGAGTCCCAACTAGTGATGGAAGGGACGCTTTTATTAGATCAAAGTGAATTTGAAGAGATCAAATCATTAGTGAATTTTGCTTTTCCATGCACCGTTCAAGATTGTGGTGAATCATCGGTCTGCTTCCCCTCTCTTTAAGAAAGAGAGCCTATCTAAGCGCGTCAACGTGCGTTTCAAACAACTTGTGTGCGAATATAAAAACGATTGTGAAGAATATGTTCGAAGTAGAGCAACGCGTGATCTGTCGTAAGGCCACTATTGCTTCATCACCACCATTATTGCTCGGTCCCTTCACGATAACGGCAGCGAAATCGCAGATTCGCAGCGAGAAGACTGACCTTGAGGGACTCTTTCATCTGAAGGTCTTCAACTACACGAGATGGTGAAAGCGCGGAAATACGTTGTAGTGAATCGTTTCGTGAACGAAGCGAAACCGACGGATCTAAAATTGGTGGAAGAAGAACTGCGGCCGCTGCAGAATGGAGGTAGGAAAAATTTACATAATCGCGTCATCGCCGTTGTTCGAATACGTGTTGTCGACGAGCGCGTTATTACAAATGGACATGTGATTGTAAGTGCGATTATCCAATTGGCTTGCTACATTACGTTCTCCGCGAACATAGTTCTGTAAAAAAATAAATAAAATTAGAAAGAGAGTCAGAAGGATTCATAAGTTATAAATTGCGAAGTTTGTGTTCATTCATATATCTGTCATATTAATGTAATATTTGTTCCGTTTGTCCTTACAACTACATAACAGGATATATTATACTCATGACAGTATTATAATAAAAATTTATTAATTTATGCGTGATTGCAATTTTTGCAATTGCAAATTTTTCACTACTGGAGATTGGATTTTGCAATCCTAGGAATCTTACAATTTTATCAGTTAAAGTATTTTTTATTTTCTATTATCTATGTTGCTGATTAGAGAATTTGTACGATCGTGATATCAGTAGGAAACACATATCCAATATTTATATTTAACAATATATAAAGTTCCAATTAAGCAAAGCAAATAAACACAATGACAAATCATATTTCGTTGCACGATATCGCTCGTAATAATTTTACTCCGAAAAGAAATAGTATGAATATTTTATTAAACGAAACATAAGCGTGATTAATTCACATATGTTTTTTTATGAGGCGCATTGGCAAGCTAATTTACATACAAATATAGACGCAGTTTTAATTTCTTGCTAAATAAACGAATTGTTCTGTTTCGTAATAGATTGATTACGTAGTAGGTAACAGCTAGATTAATATAGCGAATACGAAGATAAGGCTGTTAGCAAATTACTCGATTTTGTCTTCTTTTAATATTTTCTACCATAATATGTTTTTTTAAACTGTAATTAAGTATAAGTAAAAATAATTTATAAATTAAATATGCAAATAATTCTAAAGTGCAAATAATCATAAATTCAAATATATTTAAATCATATAGTTAAATCATAATTTAAACTTTGAAATGTTAATATCAGACGCTACCAATATCACGGTATAGATAATCAAGAATGGGATAATCAGCGTCTAAAAAAATCGATGACAACTAATACGTTATTAAAAATATATATAATTCCATCTTCGCTATAATATACAAACAAGCTAATATTAATAATAAAATTATAAGATTAGCTTTCTTAATTATCGGTATTAAATTAATTTTATCAGCCATAATCGATATTATGAAATTACGATGAAATTATATATATTTTTTTTATTAGAATACCTCGTGGAAGCTGAGTATTTTTCTGTGGATCCATACATGAGACATCACGTACAAAAATTCCCGCTCGGAATCACGATGATCGGTAGTCAGGTCGCCAAGATCATAGAATCTAAGAATCCGGATTTCCCGGTCGGCAAGAGGATCGTCGGAACCCTAGGCTGGAGGACTCATACGATTGTCAATCAGAAGACCATCGAAGATCCGACGCTCCAGCAAAAACCCTACATTTTGCCGGACATAGGGGACCTGCCGCCGTCCCTCGGTCTGGGCGTGCTGGGAATGCCGGGGTAAGAATTCTCGTAAACATGTTTATATATACACGATTTACACATTTTTGCAGTGACTGTTTATTGGCTCGTGAAAGAAAGGACTCATAAAATTTAAATAACATCACGCTGTAAAATAATTATGCAATTTACAGGGTTGGGAAAGTTACTTTATAAAAGTATCTAGTTACAGTTTTTTCATTGAAAATGTAACTAGTTACAGTTACAGTTTTTTCATTGAAAATGTAACTAGTTACAGTTACAAGTTATCGATTCTGAAAA
>NJRP01000220.1:57294-81727 GCA_003063835.1 Aphaenogaster floridana | reverse complement strand
CTAAAACTCCATATATGCGGTGAGCTCCGGCAAACGCATGCGGTAACCAATCAGGAGCCAGGCGCTTGCCGCAGCTTGCCGGACCCCGACCTGCGCCTGGCTCCTGATTGGTCACCGCATGCGTTTGCCGGAGCTCACCGCATATATGGAGTTTTAGCATAACTGTAACTGCAGGTTTGTTCGCGTCACCTGCTCCAACATGCTCCTATTCACTTCAATGCACTCTAATACGTTGATTCCGGTGACGCCAACCAATTAGAGTGCAATGGAGTGAGTAGGAGCATGTTGGGGCATGGCGACGCGAACAAATCTTTCGTTACAAGTAACGAGTTACTTCCCAACCCTGTGTTTTATATATATCATATTGTAATTATTAATAATAATTATAATTATAACTACTATTATTTTAGTACAGATAACAATAAAAACACAAAAGTTGCAGTGGGCTCCATAAAGCGTTTTATACTCTGTTTAAGGCTGCGGTCCACTTGATGCTACAAATGCTTCGAAGTGTTCAATTGACCAATCAGAATAAAGAATTCTATTAATTGACCAATCAAAGAATGCTTCAAAGCATTTGTAGCACCAAGTGGATCGCAGCCTAAAGCCTTGTGTCCACGATGCTAGAAATTGGTCCGAGATCTCGGACGGAGAGAGAACTGACCAATCGCATTTGAACAATTCGGCCAATTGGTCGATGAGATTGGTCAATTCTTTCTCCGTCCGAGATCTCGGACCAATTTCTAGCATCGTGGACACAAGGCTTTAGTACGAGTCTGTTCAGGGAGTCACGTGGTCGGCTCCGGATGTTTACGCATGCGCACGAAAGCGGAGGAGGACGCGCAATGCGCATGTGTCGGAAAATCGCGCAATCTGTAGGATCACTGAGTCACTCACGACCATCACGACGCAGAAGTGAGAAGACGTTGGAAATGGTCGCAGACCGTTCGGACGAGCTTGTGTGAACCGCAGCAAAATGGCGACGTCCGACTCGAAGGCGCCTCTCCGGACGGTGAAACGCGTCCAATTCGGCATCCTCTCGCCAGATGAGATAGTAAGTAGGCCGTGCGACGTCTCGCGATACAGTATTCTCGCGGGAAGTGCACCTGTGCCCCGGGATTCCATGGCGTAACCTTGCACAGCTCGTGCAATATGCACGTCGGCCTCCCGCGAGGTAGAACATACAAACGCAGCTTCCTCGACGACTTCCCCGCCAAAATGCACGCTGCAGATATCGTGATATCATTCACAATTGATTCCACTGCTGCCAGTGATGCCTGATTTATGAAGACTAAGAATCTGATTGCCTGTAGAATATTGATGTGTTAATACAGTGTCTATGTATAGTCTATTATAAGAGTGGTACGAGGGTGATGAAGTTATGGGAAAATATCAGGGAAGGAAATGCAGATGTACATAATGAATAAGATTTTATTTATATTCAACATGTATATTTAATCACTACATGTTTGTGTGTATGTATGTGTGTATGTATGTGTTTGTGTGTGTGCGTGCGTGCATTCTGTCAGAAAGTTGTACGATTAATTAACAGTGAAGATCCCTGAGATTACATTTTTCACATGGAGCTTTCTCAAAGGGTGCTTTCCAGCAAGCGACACAAGTGTCATTCTGTCTTTATTACTCATTGAATGTCAAGAAAGATAGAACGACGTTTGTGTCGACTTGTGTCGCTTGCTGGAAAGCACCCAAACTATCCATTACTCTGGTATTCTGTGCACATGTTTTTTTCAATACAAATATGTATGCAAACTGCTTTTATAAAATTATTTTGACTTGTATGCAGAAAGTAATAGAATATGTAGGAAAAAGATAATATTAATCTTATTTTTTGTATATAGAGTATATAATAGCCAAAATATTGTGATCTGTTTGATAAATTATTAGAGTTTAATAAATTACTATTTATTATTATTATTAATTTTTAATTATTATTAATTATTAACACCTTGAGTGCTGCTTGGGCCATCGGTGGTTCACATTGGACTTTCCGTTCAGACCGTTTGCGCATATTGTACATTATCTCTTTTTTTGATAATAATAACTTTTGTAGTGATAAATATAAGATATATCTTATAAATAGAGTAATGTGGGTCATCGATGGTCTACGCGGCATGAATGGAAAGCCACATGAAATTAGTGTAGCACTCAACGTGTTAAGAAGTTAAGTTTAAATTTCTTATAAAACATAAAATGTAACACTTTTGTTGTGCAGCGTCGTATGTCAGTTACCGATGGCGGCATACGGTTTCCAGAAACTATGGAAGGCGGCCGCCCTAAACTGGGCGGTCTCATGGACCCGAGGCAAGGTGTTATCGACAGGAATTCCAGGTGTCAAACTTGCGCTGGCAACATGACAGAATGCCCTGGTCATTTCGGTCATATAGATCTAGCAAAACCAGTATTCCATGTGGGATTCATTACAAAAAGTATAAAGATATTGAGATGCGTGTGTTTTTACTGTTCCAAACTGCTCGTCAGCCCTGTAAGTAGTTATTATTTAAAATATATTAAAGAAATGTGTTATTCTTGTAGAGTTTAGATATTTTTGTATTTTAAATTATATACATATAATTTAATAACTTTCCACATTTCTCTAAAAATTTGTAGTTGATTATAGAGATTTATTTTAAAATAATATATGAATTATAAAAAATATATTTATATGAAATTATATATAGATTATAAAATAATAATATAATTAGAAATTTGATGTCCTCGAAAAGATTGATGATAACCAGACCTGTTGGTTAAACGATTGAAAAAATAGTATAATTAGACACAAATGTGTTGTAAGAGTATTTTTCTACACAAAAATAAATTTAAAAACATTAAAAAGTATATAATATTTTTAAGTGAAAAATGTTAATGTGAGAAGTATATTACAATATTTAAATCTTCTAATTATTTAAATTTTAAATCTATTTTTTCTAAAGAAAGTAATGATATCTCAAAGTTGCGTCAACTGAAATAAAATTTATTAACACATTATATAATTCATACTTTGTGATTTTAAAAATGTTATATCCACTAAAGCATATAATATAGTTTTGTAATATGACTGGAAAGGCAAATATCTTAAGAAATGAACAGATATGATATGAACAGATATACTGCAATGGAATAAAAGCCAAAGAAAATAAATAACACAAAACAAAAGATATTTAACGCAAAAAACTTGGCGCGTTGCTAATTAAAATATCTTAAAATAATGAAACACTTAATTTAATGTAATTCTTAATTAAAACTTAATTGGCACAACTTTGAGATATCATTACATTACATTACTATTATATCGTGAAACAAAATCTTATTTAGTTTTAATCTAGTTTTAATATCAAAACCTGACACCAATTTATAGATTTTATAAGATTTATTTCTTGATTATTTTATTTTAGACGTGTTATCTTTAAATGACATCAAAAAGAGATAAAAGAATTTCTCGGGACACTAATGTTGTTTTCTCTTTTGCTATTCTCAGCATAATCCAAAGATCAAAGAAATCGTCATGAAGACAAAGGGACAGCCGCGGAAGCGACTGTCAGCCGTTTATGATCTATGCAAAAGTAAGAACATCTGTGAAGGCGGAGATGAAATGGACATTAATAAGGAGAGCCCGGAGACCCAGCCGCAATTGGATAGAAAACCGGGTCACGGCGGTTGCGGTAGATATCAGCCTAATCTCAGGCGATCCGGGTTGGATATCACTGCAGAGTGGAAGCACGTGAACGAAGATTCGCAAGAGAAGAAGATAATTCTCTCGGCCGAAAGGGCCTGGGAAATCTTGAAGCATATTAAGGACGAGGAATCTTTTATTCTGGGCATGGACCCGAAATTTGCCCGGCCGGATTGGATGATAGTTACAGTGTTGCCGGTGCCACCATTGTCTGTCAGACCTGCGGTCATTATGTACGGTTCCGCCAAGAATCAAGACGATCTGACTCACAAACTGGCGGACATCATCAAATCGAACAACGAGTTATTACGAAACGAGCAGTCCGGCGCGGCGGCGCACGTGATCTCTGAGAATATAAAGATGCTGCAGTTTCACGCGGCGACGCTTGTTGACAACGACATGCCCGGCATGCCCCGAGCGATGCAAAAGTCAGGTAAACCGCTCAAGGCGATCAAGGCCCGTCTAAAAGGAAAGGAAGGTAGGATTCGCGGAAACCTGATGGGTAAACGCGTGGATTTCTCTGCGCGTACCGTTATTACACCGGATCCCAATCTGCGTATCGATCAAGTAGGCGTACCACGTAGTATAGCGCAAAATTTGACATTCCCCGAGATTGTGACGCCCTTCAACATCGATAAGATGCAGGTGCTAGTCAGGCGCGGTAATTCGCAATATCCTGGTGCGAAATACATAGTTCGCGACAATGGCGAAAGGATTGACTTGCGTTTCCATCCCAAATCCTCGGATTTGCATCTTCAATGCGGTTACCGAGTGGAACGACATATCCGCGATGGCGATCTCGTAATCTTCAATCGTCAACCCACCCTTCACAAGATGAGTATGATGGGTCATCGCGTTAAAGTACTTCCATGGAGCACATTCCGCATGAATTTAAGTTGCACATCCCCGTATAATGCAGACTTCGATGGAGACGAAATGAATCTACACGCGCCTCAGTCTATGGAGACGCGGGCGGAGGTAGAGAACATTCATGTGACCCCACGACAGATTATCACCCCACAGGCAAACAAACCTGTTATGGGAATTGTACAGGACACCCTGACAGCCGTAAGAAAAATGACCAAGCGCGATGTGTTCATCGAAAAGGAGCAAATGATGAATCTACTCATGTTCCTGCCTAGCTGGGATGGCAAGATGCCGCAACCGTGCATTCTGAAGCCGAAACCGCTGTGGACCGGCAAGCAGCTGTTCTCTCTTATCATACCAGGTAACGTGAACATGATACGGACGCACAGCACACATCCCGACGAGGAGGACGACGGTCCATATAAGTGGATCTCACCGGGTGATACCAAAGTTATGGTAGAACATGGAGAGCTTGTGATGGGTATTCTCTGCAAGAAGACTCTAGGTACCTCCGCCGGCTCTTTGCTTCACATTTGTATGCTCGAGCTGGGCCACGAAGTATGCGGACGCTTCTATGGTAATATCCAAACTGTCATCAACAATTGGCTATTACTGGAGGGTCATTCGATTGGTATTGGCGACACTATTGCCGATCCGCAGACATATTTGGAGATCCAGAAGGCAATCAAGAAGGCCAAGGAGGACGTAATAGAGGTGATTCAGAAGGCACATAATATGGAACTGGAGCCTACGCCTGGCAACACGCTTCGTCAGACTTTCGAGAATCAGGTGAACAGGATACTGAACGACGCTCGAGACAAGACCGGAGGCTCCGCCAAGAAGTCCTTGACTGAATACAATAATTTGAAAGCTATGGTGGTGTCGGGCTCGAAAGGCTCCAACATTAACATCTCTCAGGTCATCGCTTGTGTGGGTCAGCAAAACGTCGAGGGTAAGCGGATACCCTTTGGCTTTCGTAAGAGAACGCTGCCGCATTTCATCAAGGATGATTATGGACCAGAGTCCCGTGGCTTCGTCGAGAATTCGTATCTCGCTGGTCTCACGCCGTCAGAGTTCTATTTCCACGCAATGGGCGGTCGTGAAGGTCTTATCGATACCGCCGTAAAGACGGCTGAGACCGGTTACATTCAGCGTCGTTTGATAAAGGCTATGGAATCGGTGATGGTGCACTACGACGGCACCGTGCGTAATTCCGTCGGTCAGCTGATTCAGCTGCGTTACGGAGAGGACGGTCTCTGCGGTGAGACCGTCGAGTTCCAGAATCTGCCAACGATCAAAGTAAGCAACAAGGCTTTCGAGAAGAAGTTCAAGTTTGATCCAACCAACGAACGATACCTGCGACGCATATTCAATGAGGATATCGTCCGGGAGATGATGGGCTCCGGTGAAGTGATATCCGAGCTGGAGAGAGAGTGGGAACAATTGAACAGAGATCGCACTGTACTCCGCGAGATCTTTCCGAGCGGCGAATCCAAAGTTGTGTTGCCCTGCAATCTGCAGAGGATGATTTGGAACGTGCAGAAAATATTCCACATCAATAAGCGAGCGCCGACCGATCTTAGTCCCATGAGAGTGATCCAAGGCGTAAAGAATCTTCTGGAGAAATGTATCATCGTCGCCGGGGATGACAGACTGAGCAAACAGGCGAACGAGAACGCGACATTACTGTTCCAGTGTTTAGTAAGGTCGACTTTATGTACCAAGTGCGTCTTCGAAGAGTTTAGGCTATCCAGTGAAGCCTTTGAGTGGCTGATTGGAGAAATCGAGACGAGATTCCAGCAGGCACAAGTATCACCAGGTGAGATGGTCGGCGCGTTGGCGGCGCAGTCTCTCGGTGAACCTGCCACACAGGTAATGAATACACAATGCATGGTTCTTTTATGGTACAAGAAACGTTGTTGTGCAACATGTCTTAATTTCTATTCATAAATTTGTCTAGATGACCCTGAACACCTTCCACTTCGCTGGTGTATCATCAAAGAACGTGACCCTCGGTGTACCCAGATTGAAGGAAATCATCAACATCAGCAAGAAACCGAAGGCACCGTCGCTCACCGTGTTTCTGACGGGTGCGGCCGCGCGTGACGCCGAGAAAGCCAAGAATGTGCTCTGCCGACTGGAGCACACGACGTTGAAAAAGGTGACGGCAAACACAGCGATATACTACGATCCGGATCCGCAGAACACGGTGATCGCTGAAGATCAGGAGTTCGTCAACGTTTACTACGAGATGCCTGACTTTGACCCCACGAAAATATCACCGTGGTTGCTGCGAATCGAGCTGGACCGAAAACGGATGACTGACAAGAAGCTGACGATGGAACAGATCGCGGAGAAGATCAACGCCGGCTTCGGTGACGATCTGAACTGCATATTCAACGACGACAATGCTGAGAAGCTGGTACTGCGGATTAGGATAATGAACAGCGACGACAACAAGTTCCAGGACACAGACGAGGAGACTGTGGATAAAATGGAGGACGATATGTTTCTTCGATGCATCGAAGCTAACATGCTTAGCGACATGACTCTGCAGGTACGTTGCAATGAGCCATTGTTAATTAGCTTAATGTGGTAACAGAGAAAATTATTTTTATGATCTGTTGAATATTTCAGGGTATTGAAGCTATCGGCAAGGTTTATATGCATTTGCCACAAACAGATTCCAAGAAACGCATCGTTATCACGGAGACCGGCGAATTTAAAGCCATTGCGGAATGGCTCTTGGAAACCGATGGGACGAGTTTGATGAAGGTGCTTAGCGAGAGAGATGTGGATCCCGTGCGTACGTTCAGCAATGATATTTGCGAGATATTCCAAGTGCTCGGCATCGAAGCTGTGCGAAAGTCGGTAGAGAAAGAGATGAACGCAGTATTGCAGTTCTATGGCCTTTACGTGAACTACCGACATCTCGCTTTACTTTGTGACGTCATGACAGCAAAGGGTCATCTCATGGCGATAACACGTCATGGAATCAATAGACAGGACACCGGCGCTTTGATGAGGTCAGTAAACGAGTCTCGCCTTTCTCATTGGATCTTTGAAAGATATATATTTGTTCCGCATGACAATAATGAACAGAAGATAACCGATAAAAAGTTAATAAGAAACCGAATTTTTTAGGTGCTCCTTCGAAGAAACGGTCGATGTGTTACTGGATGCCGCATCTCACGCAGAGGTAGATCCAATGAGAGGAGTATCCGAGAATATTATAATGGGACAACTTCCTCGAATTGGAACAGGTAATGAATGTGCAATACATACAGTTCTTTTATGATACAAGAAACATTGTTGTGCAACGTGTCTTAATTTCTATTCGCCAATTTGTCTTGTACGCGAGAAATATATAAGAAAAACATTAGAACTCTACTTCAGATTAAGTTTATGACTAGCTAAATTTAAGATGACTGTTATTTGCCATATATAACAGTGATGTGATATTAATGACTGCATATGTTTAGGATGCTTTGATCTGTTACTGGACGCCGAGAAATGCAAATCTGGTATCGAGATTCCTATGGCAGTTGGCGCAGGTATGATGGGAACGGCGGGAATGTTCTTCGGCAGCGTAACTGGTATGTCCAGTATGAGTCCTCAGATGACTCCATGGATGGGTGCTACTCCTGGTTATGGTGCATCAAGTATGTCGCCAGGTAAGTTTTATATAATAATTTTAAAACAAAATTATAAAAATTTTATCGCTTCTACGAAATGTGCACCAAATAATATTAACAATTGTTCTTGTTGTAATAGTTGTTCAGTTATACATTTTAAGTTTTTACTTATTATTTTATATTTATTTTCTTAATTTTCAGTTGACTAGTCTAGATGGCTCTTATATTAGAAATAGTTTTGCACAGGCGTCTTCCATTTTTTGTTTTTACACTCTCCCCTTCACCCTTTTGTGTGAGCTACTTTTAAGTTTTATGGATCTCGAGAGTTATATATATGTATATCTGTATATATATATATATGTATAAAAGTGTAATTTTTTTTTCTGTATGCGCCGGTACACTGTACGTGCAATTAAAGACTTTATTTTCTGTACTATAATAAAAAAAAGTTGTGTTTATTTGAGATTGCACACTAATATCACGAAAGTGAAATTACAATTGGTAATAATTCTCTTCTGTTTTACAGCATTGAGTAGCGGTATGACGCCAGGTGGTGCTTGTTTCTCGCCATCGGGAGCATCAGACGTATCGGGCTTATCGCCAGCATACTCAGCTTATTCACCACAACCTGGAAGTCCGGGTAGTCCAGGCCCGAGTATGAGTCCATTCCCAATGTCACCGGCTGGTGCAGCCTCGCCTAGTTATTCTCCGACGTCGCCCGCGTATTTGCCCACATCACCCAGCATGACACCCTCGAGTCCGAATTATTCGCCCACTAGTCCGACATATTCACCGACTAGTCCGAATTATTCACCAACGTCACCAAGCTACTCGCCGACGAGTCCGAGTTATTCGCCGACGTCACCAAGTTATTCACCGACGAGTCCAAGTTATTCGCCCACTTCCCCGAGTTATTCACCTACGAGCCCGAGTTACTCGCCTACCTCGCCAAGCTATTCGCCGACCAGTCCAAGTTATTCGCCTACGTCGCCGAGCTATTCACCGACTTCACCGAGCTACTCGCCAACGAGCCCGAGTTACTCACCAACCTCGCCGAGTTATTCGCCGACAAGTCCAAGCTATTCGCCCACAAGTCCAAGCTACTCACCTACGAGCCCGAGTTACTCGCCGACTTCACCAAGCTATTCACCTAGCTCGCCTAATTACACACCTGCGTCGCCATCGTATTCGCCCACTTCACCCAGTTATTCGCCGAGCTCGCCGCAATACTCGCCCGCGAGTCCGAGCTATTCCCCCAGCAGTCCCAAATATTCACCGACAAGCCCAAGTTATTCTCCTACCTCACCGTCATTCGCCGGTACATCGCCGCAATATACACCTGCGAGTCCCACATACTCGCCGACCAGCCCGACATATTCGCCTACAAGTCCGTCGTACTCACCGAGCTCACCGCAGCACACTGCGTCTGGCAGTACCCGGTATTCACCAAGCAGTCCGAATTATTCGCCTACCAGTCCGACGTATTCGCCCACGAGTCCGCAGTACTCGCCGTCAAGCACCAAATATTCGCCCACGAGTCCTACCTACACGCCTACAAGCCCGAGTTACTCTCCGACAAGTCCGACGTACTCGCCGCCTGTACCGGGATACTCACCCACGAGTCCCACGTACTCACCGGCGTCACCCGCTTACGAGACAGACGAATAAAGTCTTTTTAAATTTTTTCCGTAAATTATTACATTTAGATACTTATTTTAAAGTTAACTATAAGTTAATTATAAGTCCGACCGATTGTAATTATCGTCATTGCACATGGTTGCTAATAAACTTAACGTACATGTTTGTTAAGATGTTTCTTATATGTAACCTTTTTGGTACTTAGGGCGGTATTCACAATCGGTTCTTATATTTAAGGTCGTCTTGGGCACGATCTCAAGATGCTATACAGCCATTTTATTGGCTGGGCGGAATCTTAAGACCTAAGATTCGACTCACGATCTAAGACGATCTTAAATATAAGAATCGACTATGAATACCGGCCTTGGGAAGTTGGATATAACATAAACATATTTAATCATGTCAGAAATTCGCGAGCAATTAAGAAAAAAAAAAGAATTACTTTATCTATCGACTAGAGATATATAGTTGATAATTTTTCGGTTAATTACAGTCGATATTATATAGTGCGCAAATTACGATGCGCTTTCGCCACTCGTACCAAGAAGGTTGTGACAAATATGATGACAAAAGTGAAGTTACATGATATCTGGAAAATATGAGTGCGCTATAAGCGAGTGTTTTAATTCGTATGTTGTAAGCGAGTTGTATGCGAGAGTATCTTAGGGACCAGGAAATTTTGTAAGCCAGCGATCAATAAAACTAATGTAAGCTACTGAATGAAAATTATAAAGTTACAAGAAGTATGCAAAAAATTCAGGGAGACTGTTGATGCAAGAAATGTCTAAAAATTCAGGGAGATCATTTGTATATGCGTCTTTGTTACACCTATACTATTATTACGACTATTATTCTTGTAGACATAATTTATCTTCTTCATTTAGCAAGCTGCAAGTTATTGTTCTAGATTCTGCACTTTGTTGATATTTAATCTATTGAATAAATGTCGAGATCTGTGATTCCATTACAGGAACGCGAAAGCGAAAATCTGTATTGAAACTTGTTATATTATCTCAGTTATATTACTATATTATGTATGCATTATTTTTTTTAATATCTTCTATTATGCAACAACGGTCATTCTTGCTCGATTGGAGTACATCAATACAGCTTTAATGTTTCTCACAAATAAATCCAAAGATACGTAAAGAAAGGAATTAATAAAATCACTGACAATATATATCTTAAAATACTGCGTATATACTAATATAGATAAGGACTCGAATCACTTTAAAAAGTGGTCTAAATCGAATCAAACGAATGCGGAGATGTGAAGGATATCATAGAAGTAGAGATATGTATTCTCTTGATAATAATTTCAACAAAATTTTTGACAAGCTTTTAAAATAATGATATCAAGAATGGCAACCACAGATTAGTCGAAATGAAGCATAACATCTGGAGTATGCTCTATCGTCTAGTCTGCAACAGCTTGCTAAATACGAAAGTCATATACATTGTAGGTCTTCCTCACGGCTCTCCCGCCCGGGCTAAGTCACTCGCATTCAATATATATATCGAGGGCGGTATTCATAGCCGGTTCTTATATTTAAGATCGTCTTAAGTACAATCTTAAAAAGTCTTAAACCAATCACAGAGCCGTATTAGCGTCTTAAGATGTTACTTCTTCTTCTTTAATCCCCCAATTGGATTTCTGAACCACTGTAGGTGGTTCACAGTACCACAGTTTAATATGATTTATATGATCCTAGGATCGGTATACAGCCTCGTCGGGGGAAGAGGATTCGAGGCAACACTTCGGATTATAATCTTCGTCATCCAGCGTAGGCTGGGAATACTTGATCTCGACTGACGCCTTCGAATGGTCGAAGGTCGGGATCACAGTTGTGGACGTTCTCGTTCGTCCACTTCGGCAAGAAAGACCTAAGGAAAGAAAGACGTTACTTAAGACGGTCTTAAAATAAGAACCGACTATGAATACCGGCCCGAGTTATCCCGGTGTTGCGGTACGATGCGCACCGCGGCGAAAACCGGTCCAGATGAACGTCGTGTGTCCCCCAGTATCGCGGCATCGCAGCGAGCATGAATCCCGAGAGTACAATGTCGTGCTGGAAGGACGAGAATTCGAGGCTGTCGGTTGCTCTTCGTCACTCTGTGTATCGTCGATTTTCTAGCGTGTTTCCGATAATCCTGCTATCACGATCGTCCAGTGCGGTGAGATTTTGCTGCAATTTTTATCAGGATAAGAGAAGTTTCTGATAAACGACTATATGGGATATTTTACAAGAAAACCGAAAACATCCTGAGAAATTTCTGTGATCTTTCCCAATTGTAAACTAAAAAATATTTGTCAAAGTTGAAAAAAAAAAGGATTTATATGAGAAGCTCTGTATAACAAAAGAGAGAGCAGGCTTGATTGATTGCGACAAGTGTTTGTAACGACTGTATATTTAAATAAATAAATAAATAAATAAAAATATAATATAGCGATAAGTTAATTTTAATTAATAAAGAATATTGCGTAATAGTTATTGATTTCTGTGTTAATCTATCAATAAAAGCGCTAGCATAAATTGTTTGTTTGTTAATATTCTATATTCCTATATTCTGTTCGATCTTCTTTGCCTTCCTTGTACTTACCTCTATCTTTAGACATCTCCTATTTTTAACAATAAAACTACCACCGCCGGTCAAATGACCGTTTTTAAATTTTTGATTAAAAATTCTGCATTCAATATTATCGCTTTTCCTCAATTGACTTCATTTTTCCTTAATATATACATCTAATCAATTTTTCAATATCTATCTCTTCTTCTTTCTGATAAACATATTACCTGCATTCAATTGGAAAAAATAAAACTTTTATTTAAAAACCGGTCATTTGACCGGTTTGGTAGAGATAGGTATATATGTCGATAGCTTTAGTGTTAAATAATGTTTCACTATAAAATATTCTTAAATTTTATATGTGGTCTCGAATTTTTTGTCAGTAGTGTATTTTTGCCTTGGTTCTTCCTAATGTAAAAAAATGACCGTGACATTTCATGTTTTCTTGCGAAATATCGCGTTTCGACGGTCTCCGAAAAAAAAACCTTTCGCGTCGCGACAGCCCAATAAACACCAACTAATGACATTACATAAATATTATAATTTCCCACTCAACAATATAAATATAATATAACACACAGTGGGTGTAAAAAGTATTCGTACACTAGGAATTTTCATAGAAAATATTTTATTTCTGTTTGATAATAAATAATAAACAAATAATCATTTTTTCATATTATTATAGGTCTCTCTCTTTCTTAGTAATATCTTAAAAACAAAACTTATAAGTTATAATATTTTATACTCCAAAACAATAAAATAAACTATTTTCTGTGAAAATTCCTATAGTGTACGAATACTTTTTACACCCACTGTATGTTGTACAAACAGTTATAATGTTGAATGGAAAATTGTAATATTGATCGATGTAATGTTACTGTTAGTTGGTGGTTGCTGGACTTACTGGGAGGTATTTTTCTCCTTTTCTTTTTCTTTGCTACTCCCTGTTGGATTTTTGAACCGTCTATTCAGTGGCGTAGCCAGGGGGGGATTAGGGGGATAAATCCCCCCCCGAAATTTTGGAACCAAATATATGAAAATATGAAAATGAAATATTGAACTAGAAAATGTATATAAAATCACACATAAATATTATTGGGCACTAAGATCCAGCTATGACCATCGGTAGGCCTTCTCTCGATTTTAATTTGTGAAAATAAAAGGTTGAAAGCCGAGAGAGAACGGGAATTACCGACATTATACACGTTCAAAAAACTTTCTTTGAATTGGCTTTATAGATCGCAAAATCCTTTTACAGAATTAAGGCTCAGACACAATGAAAGGAATAAGGAACAAGGAATTAAACATATAGGGAATTGGGATGTGGAAGAAGGAAGAAGGAAGATATTTTCCTTCTTCCTTCTTCCACATCCCAATTCTCTATATTTAATTCCTTGTTCCTTATTCCTCTCATTGTGTCTGAGCCCTTAAAGTATACATACTAATGAACAGTGGAAACTATCATTTTGTGTTAAAACTGAAAAAAATGTTAAAATATTTTATACTATTGTGATGTATCGATGTGAAGTATCGGTCGGTAAAGTCGGCTCTCAGAGTTCGATCTTCACTATAGAATCCCCTTAAGGTCTAAAAAAAATGTCGAATATTGTTATCTTATTTAATAAAAAAAGTTGAGTTCTGTGATTTTAATTTTTTAAAAATCCCCGCCGCCCCGAATTAAAATCCTGACTACGCCCCTGGGGTGCGTTCAGATTCCTCACCCGAGTGCCCTCAGGTATCGTTTTATCCTTGTTTAACATTAAACAACAAGGATAAAATGATACCTGGGGACACCCGGGTGGGGAATCTGAACGCAGCCCTGCGTGTTTTTTCTCTTCCATACCTAGCTAGTCGGTAGAGACGCGAACTACCCGCCGGGCGATCGGTAAATCCGCAACTTCGGTTCTCGCACGTTTTTTTTGTCACGCGAAGCGCCGGAGTCGCGGAGTCCCGCACGTCGCAGACTCGCGGCATTGTTTGGCCATCACTCCCGAAAATGGCGGCCGTGTTGGACGAGGTCGGCAAGTCCGCCGAGAAACTTGTGGACGAGGAGAAGGACGAGATCGTCGACGGGGAGGACAAGACCGGAGCGGCGGAGGCCTCGAAGAAGAAGAAGAAGAAAAAAAAGAAGAAGAAGGCCGGTGCGTTCTGTTCGTATAATACCCTTAAAACAACGAGCCGTGTCACGCCTCGACTTTTCCGCGGCACGCGGTCCCTCGCGTTGACGACGATTTAACGGCTTTCCCGCTCACGCCGCGAGTAAGGAAACCGGTCGCGAAGTCGCCGGGACGATCCGCTCGCTTCTAAACGCTCGCGAACTCGTTCGCTTAAACCGGCACGAGTGGTTGCGAATACGCCGTTCACTAATTGTAAATTAATTTCGAGTACTTGTATTTGAAATGGAATGATAAATCTGGAAAGTTTCGAGACTTACGGGGATCGATTCTTCCGAATACAATGTGACGTGGAAATACCTGATCCCTCCTGCATGTGTCAAATTTTATAGAAGCCCAAACATGAGTGACGAACTTGAAGCGAGTCGCATGACATTGAAACACTGCGAGTTGCAGGAAGAAGATACATATTTTGTGTCTAACATATATCTAGCATCCTCTTTCTTTGGTTCTAAACTTATATCTAATTAGAACTTTGAAACTTAAGAAAATTCATATATATACGTTGGCTTTTAATAAAAGAAATTGTTACGATTAAAATTACAATTCTTATATTTATTTTAAAAGAAATTATGTTATATTGATCTTACATGAAATATTGATAATGGATATGTTCGTATAGGTGCTGGAGAAGCTAGTGCAGATGTGCCAGAAGGGGAAGAAGATAAGGCCAAGGATGACGATGCAGTGGCCGAAGGTATTGCCAACAGCCTAGTTCCTCTATATTTTTATAACTACGATTACAGGCTGAAATTCAATTAGGGGCCGGTTGTTCCAACTTCTTGGTAAGCTAACTAATAGTTAAATCATGTCTCTTTGTTTCTCCTTTAAATTAGACAAAGATAAACTTATGATTTAACTGTTAGTTAGCTTATCAAGAAGTTGGAACAATCGGTTTTAACTCTTGGTTGGCAATGGCTGAATCACTTGATTTGATGGATATTTTGTTTTTGAAGATTATTCGTACCTCTTTACATCGCAAGAGTGTCAAAAATCAAATTGGAAAACTGCTGTTTTATGTATTACATTTATATGCGGGGCGACTTTGTTTGATTATCTAATAGAATATGGATAAAGAATGACTCAGCCACAGTCTTCCAAAGGCTACATCTTCCGAGGGTTAAGTAGCGTTTGATGGCGATGACGAATTATTCGGTGGAAATTTTTAGGTGCCGCAGAGGTGACCGAGAACAATGGTGAGAGCGAGGAGGCCAAGAAAAAAAAGAAGAAGAAGCGCAAACCCAAAGATAAGGGCGGCATTAAGCAGCAGACGGATCCGCCGAGCATTCCCGTGTCGGAATTATTCCCGGACGGCAATTTCCCAGTGGGGCAAGTGATGATTCACGGATCCGCCGGGATAGACGACCGAATGGCGAAAATGCGCTTCACGAGCGAGGAGGCTCGCGCTCTCGACAGAATGCACAATGATATTTACAATGAAGCCAGACAGGCGGCCGAGGCGCATCGGCAAACTAGGAAGCATATCATGAAATGGGTATGTAAATCTACGTTATTGAGAGTTTTCAATTCCCAAATATGGATTACATAAAATCTTAGGATAGACATCGAAATTTATCTATGTATAAAATTGCACGAACAATATAAATCGAGTGGTCTTGTAAATGGTATTTCTTTAATGAATTTTGCAGATCAAACCAGGAATGACTATGATAGAGATTTGTAACGAGCTGGAGGAAACCGCTCGAAAACTGATAGGCGAGGACGGTCTCCTGGCTGGATTAGCGTTCCCGACCGGTTGCTCCCGCAATCATTGTGCAGCTCACTACACGCCGAACGCCGGTGATCCGACCGTTCTCGAGTACGATGACGTTACGAAAATCGACTTTGGTACTCATATCAACGGGCGTATCATCGATTGCGCGTTCACTTTGACGTTCAATCCCAAGTACGACAAGTTGATCGAAGCTGTCCGCGACGCCACCAATACCGGTATCAAGGCCGCGGGTATTGATGTACAATTGTGCGATGTCGGTGCTGCTATTCAAGAAGTTATGGAATCCTACGAGGTGGAACTGGACGGCAAGACGTATCAGGTATGAAATATAGAATGCGTGATAATATGCAAAATGTCTCTCGATCCTGTTGTTTAACTTTTTTATTATTTATATTTATATATCCAGTCTTTGATAGAGTAAGTACCTTAGTTGGTTTTAGCGAGTCGACGAATGTATGAAACTCCTAGTTCAATCGCAATTTAATTGTGAAAGTGATTGAAAAGAGAAATATTAAAACTGGCTAGTGTTGGGGATTTAATCAGTAAACTGAACCATTCGTAGGTGAAATCAATTAGGAATCTGAATGGCCATTCGATCTCGCCCTACCGCATACACGCCGGGAAAACGGTGCCGATAGTCAGAGGCGGTGAGGCAATCCGAATGGAAGAAAACGAGTTCTACGCGATCGAAACCTTCGGGTCTACCGGCAGAGGTGTAGTTCACGACGACATGGAGTGTTCGCATTACATGAAGAGTTTCGACGCCGGTTTCGTGCCATTGAGATTGCAGAGCAGCAAATCTCTTCTCAATACTATCAACAAGCACTTCGGTGAGAAGTCCAAAGAATATTTGAATGACTTAAAAAAGTAATAATTATAACAGCGTAATCCCAGCGCTCGAACACTCGCCATTCAAGGGATATATTTGAATAATAAATAATGTTTTTGTGATTTAATTGTGTTATATATTGTTTTACATTATATATATTAATTATATTTAACATTTCGCGTTTCAGGTACTTTGGCTTTTTGTAAACGCTGGTTAGACCGCGTCGGTTGCACCAAGTACCAAATGGCGCTGAAGGATCTCTGCGAAAAAGGCGCCGTGGAAGCGTACCCGCCGTTGGTCGACGTCAAGGGCTGTTACACTGCTCAGTTCGAGCACACGCTCGTTCTACGTCCCACGTGTAAAGAAGTTATTTCCCGCGGTGACGATTACTAAATCGACCGTTGTTTTATGTGAATTATTAACGGATATCAAGGTGTATTTTAATCTCGATGTAACATCATTGTCAAAGCATCGTATCCCGCAACGTGTGATGCGATAAGAGTAATCACTGTAATACGTTAGTAACGTGGCATTTCTGAGTGTGATATACTATCCGTAACTTCGCTTCTTTTCTCGACTGTAAACATCGCAACGACCGTGAGTTTCGACACGAACGATAAAAACGTAGCGGCAACGTCTATTTATTACTACCAGATGTTTCCATGCGTGTCGCTTAGGGATATATCTCCTACGCATCGTTTCTTTTTTCTTGTTTCTACAGGTATACGTACTTTAAGAAAAGGGTCTATGTGTATTCGCTGTTACGTTCCTCGCTAATATTTTTTTATCCACTTTATTACTGGTTTCTTACACGTTGGAATGAAAATGACGGGGTTGATGTTTAGTGTTGAATAAAATATATTTGGAATCCGAGATTTTATCATTGCGACGATCTCTCAAGGTCCTGAATATCGTGATTAAGTTTATGTTAAAACGACGAACGTAGAGTTTAGCATATACATACATGAGACAACTGTACAAAAAGAAAACGAAAATATCCTGCATTCGTGGCTCCTCTATTGGTTGGATATACGGATATATTTCCTTACGCACTTAAGCGCGAGTTATGTGTTATAAGATCCCCGTGCGTGGATCGGTTGGTAAATTAAAGTTGTAACAAACTTAACGGCTTACATTATTTTCGACCTAAGATGCGGCATCTTCGCAGGATTCGTCAAACATAATGAGCCACGAAATATAGTTAATATTAACGTCGATTCGATACTTAAATACGATTAATAATAATTGTTACTAATATGCAAGGCAGACATCGGATTTCTCTCACTGCCGTGTAACGAAGTATAAGAACACATGGTCCCGCGGAGTCCTGACTTATTCGGTCTCTCTTGTCTCCTAGCGGAAACTACTTTTACTTTCCAGGTGGCATCACTTCCGTGTAATCGTAACGATATAATTTTGTCGTCAAATTCGTGTAAGATCTGGAAACAATGTTAAGTTCCAGACGATCCGTCATTATAGCCGCGCTGACTCGCGATGTTAGAAGACACCGCGACAAGTCGGGAAACTTTAACGATAAATCTTCCGATTAGTTGCACGTATCTTCGCGGAATCGTCCCTATACGTTTAGCGTGAGTTTATTCATTCCGCGATGCGTTTAGCCGAGAATGCGGAGGACGAAGTAATGCCACCGTCGACGATCTAAGTAAGCTCCGTACAAAATACACTCTTTCTACGTGTCCGAAATCGCGTCGAAGATCGTAGAAAACATCGTCGCGACTTTCGAGAGGGAAGGAAAGACTCTTGCTCGAGCGATTAATCTTAGACGGTGCAGAACGGTATCATTTTGCTTGTAACCCAGCCAGGAATATTTAGTCGATTCGACGTCGATGCGTCGATGAATAGTAGATGTCAAATACTAGTTGATATTTTTGTCATTTTCGACCTTATAATTGTTTTTATGTTAATTCAGCAAATGCGAATATTTCTATAAAATTTTTATTGTCTTTCGGTCAATTCTATATCGAATTGACGCAAAGTCAGAAAGCGCAGTATACATGAATACTGTGCATTCGATGTAGAATTAATCGAAAAACAACAGAAATCATACAAAAATATTTGTAATTGTGCAATTAACATAAAAATAATTATAACGAAGTCAAAAATAACAAAAATATCAATATTTGACATCGACTATTTATCGATGCACCGACGTCGATTCGATTAATTATTTCTAGCTGGGAACGAAACAATAGAGTTTATTATCTTTGCGCAGACGAATGTTCCGAAAGCGATGGAGTTTGGCAAATACTCGTCGGCGAATTTTAAACGTTCTCAAATTAAAGAGAACTTTACGTATCGTTTGAGATCAAACGATGCAGAACGGTATCGTTTTGTTTATAACGAAACAATTGATTTTATTATCATTGCGCAGACGAATGTTTCGAGAGCGATGATTTGGCAAATACTCGCTATCGGCGATTTTTGTGACATAATTTTGAAGGTTCCCAAATTAAAGAGAACCTTACGTATCGTTTGAGATCAAAGGCTCGGAACAGAGACAGCTTCCCGTTCGAACGACCGACGTACGTCGTCCACGAATAAACTCCTTCGCGTTATCTCGCCGTCTACCGCTACTATCTATTGTCGATCTGCCCTACTGTGTTACTATCACGTCGCCGATGCCCTCGCGACGAAATTCTCCGTCCTCGTAAGAAAAAATACGCCGGTTATTATATCCGAGTCGACGTTCGCACGTACAATATAACCGGACTACCGGATTGCTTAGGATTACATAATAACGTTATCGTCGACGTACTAATTGGTCGTCAAGCTAAGCTCGGCACACGCTGATCTACTATTAAACGAAGACACGTGGTTGGTTGCTGATTGTATTGTACATCGAGACACCCGATACGCGATGCGTTCCACGAGAACCACCTGCGCGCTGCTTGATCCAGGGCAATTCGCAAACGACACTATAATTTATGGTGTCTAAGCCGACGCGTCGTAAAGATACTCCTAATTTTCGAGACACGACGTGGTTCTTTTCGCGTTGTTTGGGAATGATTTTACGGCGGATTTTGGCGCGGCGACGTGGCGCGCTAAATATCTAAAGAGCGAGACATTCCTCGAGATAGATCCTCCAGTGATCCTCTCCCCGCTCGCGACAGCGATCAAATACGCGCTCGTTATATTTCATCCTGTTATCTTAACGCCTGTTATAACACATGCCTCTCGACGCGCCAAATGACGCCGCTAATAATCCTCGTGCCAAGGAAATCTTATCGGGTTATGCATATGTACACTGATTGCGATCGATAAGGCGCCGAAGGGTGAAATTGCGAGCCGCCCGAGCGGATCGTTCTCTTCATCCGGGCGTAACATCGCAACGCGATTCGTGCGACCTTCGATCTTCGCCGGCTTCACTGGGACTCGGTGCGGGGCCTGAGCTTTGCCCTCGCCGTCATCAAGAGGTTGCTCGGCGGCTCCGTCGTCGCCCGCTCCTGCTGCAAACAAATTCGTCTTCATTTAATAATGCTATATTTCATTTAATAATTTTATATTTCATTTTTTTATATTTTATATTTCATCTTTTTATAATTCTATTTAATAATTCTATTAGCGTGTACCGAACTTAGCTTAATGATCATTCAGACAACATGCATGTCTAAAAGGCATCTTTTAGAAGAAGGTTTATTAGTAATATATCGACACAACTGGCCAAATTTATTAGAAAATCACAACGTTTCGACCATTGGTTTTGGTCCTTTTCAAGCGTTAATAAATTTCAACGAACGTTCTCTGATTGTGGCATAGTGCCTAATTAAACCAAAGATCTAGAATACTGTTCGAGTCAAGTAGGTAAAAAATTATAAATAGTCACAGAGATTAAAATCTTCGAAACGTTAAAAATGTTCAGTAATTATAGAACGTGTTAAGAAGCACGTTTGGAACACTCAAACGCTGACAAAAGAAACATCTTTTAGACTTGCGTGTTGTTTAGACAGTTGCACATTTCAATTGCAAGTCTCAAGAATACAGAGGAAAAAATCGAACTGCACTATTTTGTGCGGATATCGTTACATTTATGTCTTCTGTAGTTTTGTGATAGAATGAAACTTGTAATCAGAAATATCTGATTACGTCTAACGATCTAAAGATCTCGGAGTTTAAAGATTCTAGGAGAGAGCCAAGGTATCAAATAATCGATGATCCTCCAGGATTAAGAGTCCTCGAATGCGGAGGCTCAAAAACTGAGTAGTCTCTTTTTGAGGATTTGGAAATGTAAGGATTCAGGTGTCAGGATCTGAAACCTAAGGATGTAATAATTTCAAAGGAAGAGATTAGCTAATTGTACGTTTTCTCGGATTACCGTTAACTGAATGTGTCTCGCTCTCTGCTCGATCGCCCTTTGCAAGGCAGTCCTGGGATCGTCCTTGTAACTTTCATCACGGATCCTCTCCGCCTCCCTTCTCGACGCAGCCTCCCTCTGTTTCTCCAGGGCACGTTGCAGCTCGCTCTTCTGGTTCAAGACGTTTCTGCCGCTGCAGAAAGAAAGAGAAGCTATTTAATGAAGCGTATTTAATGAATTCGGGGCAATCCGTTTTGATTAAAAAAAAAAAGAGCGGCTTTCGCTGGTATAATTATGTAACAGTAATCTCCGGCGAGTATGAAAGCTGAAGCGTTTTAGGGAGATGTGAGAATATGTTCGAAAATAAAATCGAATATATGAAATAAAAATTTAACAAGATCTCAACACACGGAGGAAATTTTATATTAAAAATTTCTATAGAAAACAGTAAAAATAATTTATAATTCCAGCAATGATCCACGGCTACTGCCATACATAGTAACTTTTAATATAAATTTTTCTCCGTGAAGTAAAATAGAATACATGAAGATTTTTTTTTGCGCGCGTAGAAATAAGGATACGTTGATCTTACGGGCAAGATAGGAACGCGCCGTGAGATTACGTTGTCTCGATCGCAAGTGGAAAAACCGCGCGTGCGAATTGGCGTAAATTACGTGCCAAGGTAAAAGTCGGTAAGCGTGAACCGCTTAATTCCATCGAACCGTGAAGAATCGCAAGTGTGGTGTGGCGCGTCGAGTACGAGCGCGTACTGATTAGACGTAAACAGGGAATTAACGTGGAAACGTATTTCGATTCTATCTCGATTGACCGCGATCGAAAATACGTAGACGCGTAATCGCGAATTAATATTTTTACAAGGCGAAACTCGGACGTCGGGCCTGCACGATCAGATACTCGATCACACGCTCGGATTCGCGCGCGATAAAAGTAAATTCGTTGTACGGCAGTGCCAGCTTTCATCAGGAAGTTTTTACACGTGGCTAACATCGGCTTTCGATTTTCATCGCGAATATTACCTCTCTCACGGTATTTAATTAATATATTAATTAATTTCGAATGTGCACGGGGCAGAGAAGCGGTAAAATATTTACTTTAGGGAGGATCACTCGTTCGAAATTCCGGCCTTGCCGCAGACCGGATAAAAGAAACTGTCTGAGAGATAAAGAATTCACCGTTGGGGAATTAATGAAATTGCAAAAACATTCGGAGAAACTTTAGATAATGAACTTATTAAGAGAAAATATCTCAAAAATCTTGAGAAAAGGAAATTTGGAATGTCTCGCGATTAATCCTGGCAGAAAAGAAAGACAGTGAGAAGAAACGTTTCTATAGTTTAAGTTTCTAGTTTTCATCGTTATTATTTAGATCAAATAAAAAAATGTTTATCGAACTTGAAGAAACTACATTTTATCTCTCGCTGGAAAGATATTATTTTCCCGAAGTAACTTCGCGTTGTAACCCACACAGCATGCATATCCAAAAGACGTTCAGAAGATATCCCGAAGACATCTTTAGGCGATAGGATATCTTCGGGATATCTTCTGGACGTCTTTTGGATATGCATGCTGTGTGGGAACGGATGAAAATTTTGAAGCGACTTGACTTACATTTTCTGATTGAAGAGTAACTCCCTGTGAAGGTCCTTGTGATTAGTGGAGATAAGGCAAGGGTTATACGGTTTCTTCGGCAAGATGAGGCCGTCTGGTCCCATGTGAGGAGCCGGCGGTGGCGGAGGCGGTACGCCCAGAACCGGTGCCATTTTTCTTCCTGAAAGAAATCACAAATTCGATAAACGATCCTCTGAGATCAGTATTCAAACGGTACATCGTGTTTGCGCGACAATTACGAGCATCACTCGTAACTCCTCGTACTCTAACAAGCTCCAATCTTCGCACAAGAATTGTTTCACTTTTCCAAGAATTCGAGAAGATAAATCTTGAAATCGAAGATAAAATTACATTCGTATATTATAAATAATTGAATAAATAGGTAATATTCAATTTTCCTGAGTTATTGGAAAAACGACATTTCTACCAATGTAGATTAACTTTAATCTCGGGAGTTTAACTTACTCTTTATCTTTTTCTAGTTCTAAAAATTAAAAAAAGATAAAGAGTAAATTAAACCGAGATTAAAGTTAATCTATATTGATAGAAATGGACAAAAGACCACCTTTGTTGCTAAACGTTTCGTTTGTAACGGAAGTAGTCGCGTGGATGAAGTCGAATAGTTTTGTTCACTCGGCTTCTCAGCCTCATTATAAAATGGCAGTTAATTCAAATATTTGAATATGTCACATTACAAAATTTTGTAATTAAAGAACATTTTTTGACGCTTTGGAAAATCGAGGAGATATGGCAGACAACGATTTCTCTCCGATAATTAAGATTTCTCTAGAACTGAAAATTAGGTGAAGCGATACTCCATGAATTGTTTTATTCTCGACGATATAACGATTCGATTGAAGCACACGATCACTTCCAGGATTGGCAAGAGTGCAGTCTGTGTTCGATAAGTATTCACCCTCCAACAACGCTATTCTCGCCCTAACCGAACTGCCCTGCTCGCACATCGTAATATCGCGACTGAGACGCTTCTTCAATACGTGAGACGTATCAAAGAGAGAAGTTCTATATACTTTTGCGTAGGGCTTCGCGGATATGGCCGCGTTAATGGGATCAGGGAGCCGCGCGAACGGAATGGTCGTGGCTCAAGGTGAAACAAACGGTGCGTTTCCGTTGCGATTGAACCGGGTCGAGCGTTTTAACCCTCTTTCGTTAGATCTACATTCAAACTGTGCCGTTTCCAAGGCACGCGAGAAACTCTTAGGCTGCTTAAAGCACGCCGGTTAACGATCGAACAATTTCCGATATTGATGAATATCGATCGATGCAAATAAATAAATAAAAAACGCTTAGCAAGGCTCGCCGATTAACGATCGGGCAATTTCTGGTATTGAT
>NJRP01000220.1:43191-56701 GCA_003063835.1 Aphaenogaster floridana | reverse complement strand
AATTTCCGATATTAATAAATATCAATCAATGCAAATAAATAAAAAAGACACTTAGCAAGGGTCGCCGATTAACGATCAGACAATTTCCAATATTGATAAATATCGATCGATGCAAATAAATAAAAAAGACGTTCAGCAAAGTTGCTTAAAACTCGCCGATTAACGATCGGACATTTCGACATTTCCGATGTTGATGAACAGCGATCTCTACAAATAAATTTTAAAAAAAATAAATTCCGATAAAATCATAAGAAAAGGATAGAAGAAATAATTACGAGGACATTTATTGCGACGTTCGTCTTGCGTGTCCGAGCGTTCGTTCTACTTCCGTTCTCTTTGCGGGAGAGGACGCAACGCGTTTCCAGATAAAAATCGTACCGTTTCGAAATCGCAGCTTCACGCTAAGAATCGCGCCACGAGAATCCGCTCGTTGTCGGATGTTCCGCGTCGCGATTTTCCTCGGTACGCGCTTAGGTTTGCTCCTCTGTTCCGGCAACAGTCCGAATATTGACAGTAGGCTGGATACATTTGTCTCGTCGCCGTTGCTTATCATCGTTTATTCAAGATATCACGGTCCTACCAATAGATTGATACAGCATATCATTTCCGCATGCTCGTCCAGATAACGTTGTGAAATCGTCACTCAAATTGAAAAGCTAAAATGACGCTATTCAATCTATTAAATCAATGCTCGAATTTCATTTCGTTTATATCGATGAAAATTTTATATAGCATAACATTATAAAAACAAAATTATATAGTGTTATATTCACGTATAAATAAAACAATGTTAACTTTCTATGTACAAAAATTAACAACAATGCGCGAACGTAATTAATTGGAGGATCGCTGTTGTTCGATCTATTAAATCATTTTTCGAATTTCATTCGTTTATGAAGATCTTATGGCGTAACATTTATAACAGTTATAACAACAAAATTAAATAGTGTTATAATATTCATGTATAAAATAATATTAATTTTCTATGTACAAAAATTAACAGCAATACATGCGCGAACGTAATTAATTGGAGGATCGCTGTTGTTCGATCTATTAAATCATTTTTCGAATTTCATTCCTTTATATCGATGAAGATCTTACGGCGTAACATTTATAACAGTTATAACAACAAAATTAAATAGTGTTATAATATTCATATATATAAATAAAATAATATTAATTTTCTATATACAAAAATTGAATATAGAAATATATGCGTAACTAATGGAGGATCGCGATTTACCTGCGAATTCTTCGTGCAAATCGCGGGTGCGAAATATTGGATGGTTTTTGCGCTACCACGGAAAAACGAGCAAATTTATTTCGAGCCGCCCAATGAAATGTTCGATCGAGTCGAAGCGAAACGAGGTCGCGAAAGTAAGCGAACGTTTCGTTCGCGTGCATCGCGCGAACTGCATACGCGATTTTATGGAAATCCGGTGACAGATGCCATCGGGAAGAGGTCAGGCTATTAAATTAAATGACCTCAAATTATATATACGTTCGATAAAAATGCCAAAATTAAACGATAAATTAATTTTATCGTTATGTTGGTTTTTCTCGCGAATGCAACGACGTTACGAAAAAAATTTGCGATAAAGATACCGGCGTGCGGCGGAAATGCTATTTTTGCTTATTAAAAAAGTTGAATATTGTCAGGGATGGCATTTCTTAACCGGTCGTTCACACTCGAATGCGCTCTCTGTTTATTTATTCGCAGAGTCATTGACTTGCCGCGACGGTGCATTGATCCGAATTTTTGAAAGCGCGAGATAAGCCAGTACGTACATACACTATGCAACGCATCATTAGCGTAGATAAGTGCGCGGCACCGAGATAAGCGAACGCTCGAGACCTGACAATTAGATACGGGCGCACGTAATCGTTAACGATGAATGACGGAAAGTATCTGATTTTTTTTATCTTTCTTGAGTGTGCTAAAAGATATTCAAATCACATGCCGTAAGAACTTTCTCGGTGATTACTAATTACTTCACACGGCAGCTGCAGTATTTCGCACCATCGTGTTTACATTAATAGCCGGTAATAATACTTTTAATAAAAAACGCGACAAGTTTCTTGTATACTACTCTTGTAAAATTGTAAATTAAGACGTCATGTTTCAGCGATATCAATTTCCAGCAGAAAGAACGCGGTATAATTTATTTTACTAATAAAAAGTTGACTGATTATTCCACATCACGTGCTGCGTCTACGCGTAAATTAATAACGGACGTTAATTTTTATTTATAATATCCGGTGCCGGGTATTCGCGTACTTTTTATCGAGCAGCGTTTGGTTTAAATTCATCGAAGCATGATGCACAGAAAGATGACGTTGTGCATGACAATCGGAAGCCCGTTACGCGATCGTCTACTTACGCGTCACGCATCGTCAGCCTCGCATAGGAAATATCACTGATCCCGATTTACAAGAGATCGCATAAGTTAACTTAATATTTATACAGAATATCAGGCCCACGAAAGACATACTGCTTTTAGAGATGAAAATTTCTACATTGCCTTACAATCGTGAATGAAGTTCATATCGCGACGACTTCCGCCCTTTATTTAAGTCGTCGATAAGACTTCCTTAAACGCCAGCGGATAGAAAAAATCAGATGTAATATTAATTATTTATGTCTTTGTGCGTTTTAAGGAATAATATTATTAATTATGTACATAAATAAATATAATAAAAATTAATATAATTAATAAAAATAATTTTATTATATATATTATTTTTTATTATATATATATGATTTTATATTCCGCGATTAAATATATTAATTTGTATATATTATAATATGCCTATTAATATAAAGTAGTTAAATTTATTGCAACGCGTAGTTAAATAAATTAAAATTAATATTGTCTACTTAATAAATCGTAGATTTTGACAAATACTAGCAGAATCTCGAAAATTTAAAAACACGATCAACTGCCTTGAGAAAAGAAGTTGTGAAAGGAGGCATATGTCGTATTTTGTATAATGCTTCTTTGTTGCCATTCATACGCAGAGCTGAAAAGAAACTGATAATACAAAGCCGAAGAAAGTGCATGCAGGTAACAGGCTAACAGAATTACATAAGAGCGCACGTGTCATGTTTACCACCTTATTGCACTTCGACTAAATGATTGAATTTCGATCGGCCGCACGTACAGTCATGATGATATAATTCCTCTATTACCACGCACGCGATTACGTTTCGGCTCGGCTAAACAACGTTGCGCAACACGTGCCACAAATTAATAAGATCTTAGATAAATTATCAAGGTTTATCTAAAACCCATTAATCTACGTAGCTTTATCAAACGATTTAATAAATACATAATCGATATCTCTACCTCAATGTTTGTCGGAGTTCAAGAGTCATTTTTCTTTTTTTAGACGTAAATGCCTAAGCCCGTAAATTTATGTACTTTATAGCAGAATTCTCACAACAGGATACAAAGAAGGTACGGAAGATCCGCGGATCGAAAGGCTTAGAGCAAAACCTCAAGGGCCTCACTTTTAGAGGATTTCGGGGATGCAGAAACATGGAAATACGATGATCCTAGAAAATAGGGACAATACAATTTCGGAGAAAAATCCAAAAGTTCGTAAAATGTCAAAATCGCCACGATTATTAATTATCGAACGTCCTAGTTATTTATACATGGAGAAAAATTTATATTAAGAATTACTATGTATGGCAGTAGCCGTGGACCAATGCTGGAATTATAAAAATTTTTACTATGTTATTATATTAATAATTATTAAACTCATTAGTGGAAAACATAATAAAAATTCTTATAATTCCAGCAATGGTCCACGGCTACTGCCATACATTATACACGGAAAGAACGGTTTTGCTGAAGTGTGTAAAGATTTAGTCAGATACAGAGCAGAAAATAATTATATTAGACTATTCAAAATAATTACGTAGGACGCTCAAGCTGTTTGCTAGGATGTCAAAACTTTTTGCAGCATTGTTATTATGCTTAAGGGTGCTACATAATTATTTTGGATGGTTCATAATTATTTTCAGATCTATAGCTGGCTAAATTTTTAGATACTTCAGCAAAACCGTTCTTTCCGTGTAGTAATTTTTAATATAAAATGTTCTCCTTGTATTTAAGTAAATATGCTGTGAAACTTAAAATTCAAAGAGAATATCCAGACAAAGCAAAACTTATAATTATATATCGTTTTACGATGACTAATAAAGTTTCTTTTTCTAGAGAAGAGACGTCCCGGGAAGTCCGTTTTGCCATTCGACGATCGCGGCGGTCGCAGCGGGCCGTCGAGTAATGCGCTCTCTCAACGTGGGCGGCCCTTGTCGTCGCGAGAGGATCCGGACCGGATCCGGATTGTTGGATTTTACGAGCGGAAAGTGAATTTCGCGCCCGGGACGTCCGGCGAGGCGCGACGCGCGTTAATCGCGTGCGGAGCGAAGCGTGTTTTACAGCCGGCCGTGGTGGCCCGAAGCGAGACGTTGAGGAACGTGCACGCTTCGGGCGTGCGCGGGATAATGACCAGCATTTGCTGGAGATCCAAATCGAAAGTTTATAGCCGCGAAATATATCCTCGGCAACGACACTTTCCTCGATCTCTCGATGAGCAAAAACCTCTAACTCTCACTTTCGATCTCGATGACGGCGATCTCGGGATTTAGCACGAGCCATCGGAGAATTTACGAAGTTATAAAGCACCATCAAGCGAAGCTATAAAATTTTATCCGCGCATCTCTGTCCGTCCTAATCCCATTAACAGGCTCCACGAACGCGGTATCGATTTGTTCTAAAAAAGTTTTTCCCCACAATCTCTCGATATTCGCTTAACGTTCGTTGGACGGTTTGGTAATTAAATATTGTACACGGGAAAAAATGACGTTGCATTAACAGCATTAAGTCTAATTGAAAATAATCTTGTTAATTCAATAACAGTTTTAATTAATCAAGAGCATACGTATTTGTTTCATTAATACTGTTATTGAATTAACAAAATTATTTCCAATTAGACTTAATGCTATTAATTGTAACATCATTTTTTTCCGTGTATTAGAGCGCCCGCAATAAATCCTCTAGCTGTTGACATAAGTTTAAATAAACGATAAGATTTTGTTATAATTAATTGCGGATTACTTAGCGAAATCTAGATCGTGAAAAATTTCGTGAGAAAAAAATAACGCAATTGAAAATGCAAGATGATAAATGACGATAGAGAACCATTAACCGAGATCTTACTAGCTTACAAAAAAATTAGCTTCTCTCATTAACCGAGAGCTCGTTTAATCGCGTATTTCGAGGCTCTAAACTCGGGAGAAACCGCACGGCGGTCGAAGTCGTAATAATTAAGGCCGTAATCGTGGTTACGGTATAATCGCTAATTATTCATTAACAATTAAAATCTAATTACGAAACTATCCGCGTATCGCGCATTGCAGCGGTATATAATTACGGTTATCCTTGAATCCTAGCGGAGAAAGATTGTTAGGCCCGCGGTCGCTTATGCTTTCGATCGCCTTTACGTTACGTAGTCTGACCGCGGACTAAATCGAAGATGACATAATGATCCAATAATCCGCGACGCGATACAGACCCGCGGTATCCCGTTGTACCCCTATTCTCTTCCGCCTTCCTACTTTCACCGCCGATCTTACCTAACTTTATCATCGCCACACGCAATTGGTTTCCACGTTAAACAAAGCTCCGTAAGAAAACGAGCCCACAACAAAAAAAGCGCTGCTGATTAACGCAATATCGACGTGGAGACACTTTAAAGTATATAATATTATCGCTCGCAAGAAGACTGACGAATGAGAGATAAAGGTAGAAAAAAATATCTAACAAAAGGAGTCTATTATAAAATAAATAATGGGGGGAGTTTCTCTGTAATCACTATCCTTGAATAATATTCACGAGACATTGCAACAGCCCCCGTATAATTTAAAACGAACGGCACGTTTCCTTCGTCCCTCATTAATGTCGAAAGTTGCATAGTCTTAAGGGGATCCTAGCGCCGTCTAACTTTACTGACCGAACGCGACTTGCACACATGCGATTTACAATACAAACAAACGATTTACGAAACATCGATACATCACTAGAGATGTACCGGATGTAGCTACTGCGCCGGTTTTCGTCACTTTCGCGATTTTCGTAATTTTTTTACTTTCAAATTGGCTGTAGTGCGTAACAATCGAGAGAATTTTATTCTGCAAGCATTTTTGTTGATGCAGACAGGCAGATTAGGTTAAATTTATTCTTTATATGCAAAGAACTGTGTGACCACAAATGGCCTTAATGTGGCCACAAATGGTGCATCTACCCTACTTACTACTACATCAATATTACACGTATATATACACATAAATTTTCATTTTAAATAATCTTTCATATTAGACTTTCAATCTTAGTTCCAATTGCACGATATTATTCTTACATGTTGTCCCTACCGCGCGCTGGTCTCATTTTGTATATATTTATTGTAGAATTTTCGTATCAAGCAAATATTGTCGTCGTCAACTTAACCAAAATTTTTTAATTTTTTTTCATTTTTGATATCAAGTCAATCGTGTGCTGTAGATTTTCGTGCGTACTTTCCCACGCACATCCAAAAGACATCCAGAAGATGTCCCGAGGACATCCTTAGGCGATAGGATATCCTCGGGACATCCTCGGGATGTCCCCCGGACATGCGTGCTGTGTGGGTTAATTCTGTATAAGAGTTTTGCATTTCTATAAAGCCAATTAAAAGATTACTTTAATTAAAAAAATGTCGATAAAACAGACGCGGCGCTAGGATCCCCTTAATGGCTAATTGTAAATATCTCATATTTGAAATTAAATAATAAGGTATTTACATTCTGTTTACATTCTGTTATTTATCCGAAATCGGGGACAAATTTTATTTACATTGCTCGAAGATGAAGTTGTTTGCCGGTATTATACGAATATATTAACGATATGTACGCGATAAGGAAATTATATAGTACGAGATCATTCGAACTTCCGAAGTGTGTCCGAAGGGATTAATCTCGGGGCCGAGAGGAGTAGGGGAGCGTCCTGCACGGGGATGACGCGGCGGATCTCGAATTAACGAGTCGTGTGCGGAGAGGCGAGGCGGGGGACGCAGGGGGATGAGACGCGCGTAAGCCTCGGCTCGGGACGTAATTTTCAGGCAGATGTGCGGCCGCGGAAGGGAGATCATTGCACCGGCAAGGCAAGGAGCAGCTGAAGTAGCGTGAGAAAATGCGGTCGGATCATCAGCCTCGTCGTTGCAGGCACACGCGCGCCCGTTCGCTCGCGCTCGACCGGGATGATAGTGACCGAAGGGCAAAGTCAGGGCCGTCGCAATCTCGAGGACGAGAACGACGTGTTACGTCACGAGAAAAAACGCGCTTCCTCCCTCACGGCATTCCGAGAGTCGTCGACAAACCCCCGCCTCTATGTTCTATCCTATGTTACTTATCCGGGAAATCCGTGTGCTATATATAAAGCGCGAGCTACCCCCCTGTTGAGGGCTGTGCCCTAAATAATCTCGGGAGTTTAGAAGTACGACAGGATCATTTGTAGACAGATTAACACGCGCCTGTCTCCGACACGTTTAACTTCGCGATCTTTGGAGCAGTGGTTACGCTCGAGAAGACAAGTTTAAGTATATTTTTGAAAATATTACTTTTTGATTATAAAAAGATGAAATTAATGACATTATAAAAGGCCTATGTGTGTGTGTGTGTGTGTGTGTGTGTGTGTGTGTGTGTGTGTGTGTGTGTGTGTGTGTGTGTGTGTGTGTGTCATTATAAATATAAGAAATATAAAATAAAGATAGAGACATTTGATACTTTTTTCACACGATAATGTTAGAAACAAATAGGTAAGACATAAATTTTCTGGAGATTCGGGTTTTAATATTTGCCATACACGGAAAGAATGGTTTTGCTGAAATATCTAACAATATTTGGCCAGGTACAGATTTGAAAATAATTTTGTTGGACCATCAAAATAATTGTATAAGACGCCCAAAATAGTTGCTAGAATATCAAAACTTTTGTAGCATTATCATCATGCTTGAGCGTTTTATATATATAATTACTTTTGATGGTTTAATAAAATTATTTTCAGATCTGTATCTGGCCAAATTTTCGATACTTCATCAAAATCTTTTTTTCTGTGTACTCGTGAATTATAATTTGTTTCTAACATTATCACACAAATATTGCACTCATACAATATAAAATAATACAATTGTATTCAATTCTGAGAAGAATAGAAATTTGGCTTGGAATTAAATGAATCCAAAAGATAAATTGTATTGAGATTTGGAGAGAAATGAATACTTTTGTTAAAAATAATCCTCTGCAAGGATCAGGCAGACATACATATTTGGAAACTTTTTGGAATAAGAGATAACTGCGCGATCGGAACAGGCATTTCGAGCGGCGCAATTATCGATGGAAACAGCTGTAATTTTTAAGAAAACATAATGAACGCGGCGCAATTAGATACACGCGTGTCGTATAAGCGGTGATAAAAATGCCGATACGTGGCGCGCTTGATTTACGAGGGGAAAATCGCACTGTAAATTATAGCCGGAGTTGTAAAAAACTGGGACCGTAAATTTCCAGCCAGTGCGAAACGTCTCGAACATTAGGATCCAATTAGAACGATAATGAGTGATATGCAAACGTGGTTTCTCGCTCAAATAAAATCGCGCGTTCTTTCAATGTGTGTGGTCCATGCATCTCGAGAGAGAGAAAGAGAGAGAGAGAGAGAGAAAGAGAAAGACAGAGAGAGACGCTAGTTTCACGAAGTACTTAACATTGAAAAAACAGCATAGAGTCGATAAGCTACGCGTGTTAAATTGTGAAAGTCATCATAATGACCACGTAATTAAATAAATCAATCACAGAAGAAGGATGAAACTTCGTTGTTTAATGTTTCTCATTTATACACGGAAAGAACTGTTTTACTGAAATATCTAAAAATTTGATCAGATACAGATCTGAAAATAATTTTGTTAGATCATCAAAAGTAACTATGTAGGTCACTCAAACATGATGATAATGCTGCAAAAAGTTTTGATATCCTAGCAACTATTTTAGGTGTCCTACATAATTATTTTGATGACCCAACAAAGTTAATTTCAGATCTGTATCTGGCTAAATTTTTTAATATTTCAGCAAAACCATTCTTTCCGTGTAACAAAATTTCTAGCTATATATTAACAAATGAGAAGATAATTAAAGATAATTCACATTTTACTCGAGTTCATTCCTAATACGCGGATACAATTATGCAATAACTATTTAATAAAAATCTTTAAGGAATAGATATTTCAAGTACAGTAGTAGTAACGCATAAAGCAAATCCAACGGTATTTTTTTTAATTGACATAGATTAAAGGCTGAAGAGGGCAAAGTCGAAAGACTTTCGTACAGTCCTAAACTGTCTCATTGACGACTGCTTTATGCGGCGGGATTTCGTCAATGAAACTAAGGTACCGCCGAGTGCATCGAATGAACCTAATCTCGTGCGGTCGTCATCGTTGATTGCGCCTCTTTACGAAGGAATGAATGAGGAAGAAGAATGAAAAAAGAAGAGACGGGAAGAGAGAGCGCTATGCCGAGTGACTCACCGTTTGTCAAACCGTCGACGTCGTCCGAGTCGCACTTGAGACCGTTAGTAATCACCTGAAACACATACATGGACTTGATTAACGGCGGCTTACTGTTACAGTTAACGGAAAGAGATTCCAAGGGTCTAACAACGAATACCGAACGAGCTGGTCTAATCGTACGTCTTTCACGTAAAAACGACGACAGGCTACGATCTAATTAACAGATCAACCGACGGACTTGTAATTCCGTCCCCGCGTCTCTATCTAAATTAATTCTTGAAATTATTGTAGCGTCCATTCAATTTTCCCCGTAGCTCTGCTACGCAACCTATAATTTATTAATTTATCCTCGAAATAATTTCAGCGATGTGTCACAAAAGGAATTCCGCCCTTTGTGCATTATTAAATTACTCGTATCATTAAATTAATCGTTATCTGTATAATTAATCTCTATTATTAAGTTACTCTCGTATTAGAGAATTATGTTTGTATCATATTATAAGCGTTCAATATTTTTGGTGCAATTTTTGGTTGCGTCTAGACTTTAGACCACGAGTCCGCTTCTCTCGGAACAAAACAGTTGCGTTCTCCAACTTTCGCATCTGCTTCGCCCGAAGGCGAAGAAGAATCGAAAGTCGTATTCGCGGGCGGCGGCGTCACGGCTTCCTGTCGTCATCGTCATCGATGATTTCACTGAGATATCACTCTTACTTGGCCGTACGCCAACAGCATTCAATTACAATCGCGATCCCGACCGCCGGGCTTTTGCGAAACCATGCCGTCCGTTTCCACGGACTCGTGTAAAATCGGATAAAGCCACCGCTTCCGGTTGGTATCTCTCGGAGAGATGATGACTGGTAATTGCGGCGGTTTTCCATCCGGCATGCAGGCGGCGTTCACCGCTACGCGCAGGCGGTCGTCTATCATAATCGCTAAGAATATATAAACATAACGAAAATCAAGTGTTATACGCATGGGAAACGCATGTTAAATCGCGCAAAAATCAGCCATCAAGCGTATGCTAATGACATGAAATTAGTTATCCATTTCGCGGTGTAACGCGAGATACAATCCTGGGAAAGCCGTTCTAATCCAAACGCGCAATTTGCTTCCGCTATTCCACACGAGAAAATCCTTTCGAGTCTTATACGGGTCTTGCAATACGAGAGAAGTAATGAAGAAAATCTCTCTGACACAGATAAGTCACAGATATTTTTGGAAAATTAAAATTACCTTTACAAAAAATCGATTGACGAGAAAGAGAGAGAGAGAGAGAGAGAGAGAGAGAGAGAAAGTTTGCTAAGCTATTAACGCGTTCATACAATCTTGAGAAGATTGTATGAAATCATCACGTGTCTTTAGACCCATTAATTCAGGGAGATACTTCTTAGCTTGAACGCAGATAGAAAAACCTGTTGACGTGAAATTTATGCGTGGTCGGAAGTACTCTCGTTTTCGTATAACTGGTTATGGAAAACGGCGATTATCGGGTCCACGAAAGATCCGATCGTATCGGGCTCTACGCCGACAAATAAAATCTTCTATGTCAAATTATGATAATGCCTGAACATCACGCATCCAATGCTGAAGGACCGTACACTGAGAAAAAAGTACTTAAAAATTTATTTCTGTGAAATAAGATTTATTTAAATACGGCGAAATGAAATTTTATTTATAGCAAATAAACCATCTAATGTATCATAGCTAAATTTAGCTATGATGACGAAATATACATTTCTGTGAAATATATTTAATTTTTCTCATTAGATGGTTCATTTTCTATAAATAAAATTTTATTTCGCCGTATTTAAATAAATCTTATTTCATAGAAATAAATTTTTAAGTACTTTTTTCTCAGTGTAGTTATCGCTATATATATATATATATATATATATATATATATATATAAGAGCTTCCGCCCTTGATTTCGGTCGCTGATAGCGCCGAATGCCACGCGCAAGTAGAAAAAAATAAAATAATGACAAGCACTTGCAGCGTTGTATCTATCGTGGTCTTTTACATGCACTGAGAGAAAAAATTCGAAGTATTGCGAACTAAATATTTCTTGTGATGTTTTTTTTTCGATATTTATTATTTATAAAAAAATTTATTGTGATGAAATATACATTTCTGTGAAATATTTTGTGAAATATACACGCATTTCTCTGTAAAATATATCTTATTTAAAGAGATAAAAATCAACATGTGTATAAAAAGAAATGATTTATTTGCTACAAATAACATTTTTATTTCGCCGTATTTAAATAAACAATTTATTATAGAAAAATATTTAACATTATTTTGTAGGATATAATGTTTATTTCACTCCAAAAATATATTTCGTAGAAATGTATATTTCGTCATCACAATTAATTTTTTTAATAACCAATAAATATTGAAGAAAAAATCACAAGAAATATTTGGTTCGCAATACTTCGACTTTTTTTTCTCAGTGTAAGAAATATTTAAAATAATAATTTTATATCACTCTTTGGGGCAATATATGTAAACGAATTTAATTAAAAATAAAGCAAAGTGTAATTAAAATTTTCTTATTCACATTTAAGCATGTATTTAATCGCTTCAAGCGAATCTATGATTCGCGTCAGAATTCAGGAGAGAATTTTATTTACAATTTTACATATCTTGTATTTTATACACGGAAAAAAATGTATTAATGAAGATGTATTAATAGCATTAAGTCTAATTCAAAATAATTTTGTTAATTCAATAACAGTATTAAATAAAACAAATATGCTCTTGTTTTATTAAAGCTGTTATTGCATTAACAAGATTATTTCCAATTAGATTTAATGTTGTTAGTGCAACATCATTTTCTTTTCGCGTATACGCGTGTCTACTCAAACCTTTCTCGTCTTAGGCTGGCGCCAGACTATGCGCGTTTTACGTGAATAAGTATTCGTGAATAGAATCATGTCGTCCTTGTTGTTTATCAAATGATAAACAAGGATGAATGATACTCGAATCACGAATATTCGCGTAAAACGCGCATAGTCTGGCGCCGGCCTTACAGTCGCATATAGAATTATCAATAGAATTCTGCCACGAATTATAAATTATCTAAAGCGGGTATTAAGTAACAGAATCTCGTTAAAAGTTCAGCGATGACGGCGTACATTGTCCGTGCAAATCATACATTCGTGCAAATCTTATAGAATGCTCTTTTTTTCGCCATTCATATGCAAAACTGCTGGGAAAATAGTATTGATAATACAAAACTGAAGTACACGCAAGTAACAGGACAATAGAATCGTAAAAAGGTGCACGTGTCACTTTTGTCACTTTACTGCGACAAAAAAAGCCTATATTTCGCACTATTTTTGCCCTCTCGCTTTAACTTCTTCAGGGACACCAGCATATATGTATATTGAATTAGTTCTTTTTAAATTCTAATATTGCGAACAAAGAAGAAGCAAACAATATTAAACACAATATTTTTAAGTGTTCTCTGCTCTTGTTTTCTGCTTCGCTTAATTGATATGGGTTTCAATAAAATATAACCGAAGAAAAGATTATTAAATCACTTTTTATAACACTTTACAAATTCGTTCCTGAGGAGATTAACCTGTTTGCGCATTAAAACAACAAGATACGTAAACCACAATTCCATCTACTGATCAGCGATACTCGCTCACGATTGCCACGATAAACATTTCTTGCATTATTGCGGCGAAAACTCTGCAAAAACCGTTTTAAGCGGGGAGCACACACTTCTCCATAACGGATAAAGAAATCAGCCAATCAGAATCCTTTATTTTCATTCCGACTCCTCGTTCCGAGAATTCTAATTGGCTGATTTCCTTATATATGCATTATGCGTTTTGCGTTATGGAGAAGTGTGTGCTCCCCGCTTTAATCTGCGAAAGCCGCTTCTTCAGAGACACTA
>NJRP01000220.1:24677-42219 GCA_003063835.1 Aphaenogaster floridana | reverse complement strand
CTCTGCAAAAACCATCGTTTTAATCTGCGAAAGCCGCCGGTCTGCGAAAGAATCGGGTCGCTCAACGAAGAAGCTTGTAGACGCAGAGATATACGCGAGAAAGAAGCAACTCGAGAGCCAAGGAAAATCAGCTTTGCGCCGCGATTTGCACACAGTTCGACGTTTCTCCTCACCGCTAAAACGAAACCACCTTACCACCGTATATAGACCGTAAGCAATTTCGCGGAGCATCCATCCACCGATTTTTATTGTGTGTAACTCGGTGCGGCCGGCGCGATATTACGGCCGCTAATTGTACCCTCTCGCACGCGTTCGACCGCACGCGCGCTCAAAAGTGTTCGGGTTTTCACCCTCGGCGGCGGTGTATATTGTCTAGAACCCGCGCGTGTTTACGTACATACGCGGCCACGTAAACGAGTTTCGACGGATTCGGTTAGACGCCGAGGGTAGGGACCCGGCCGTTCCCCCGCGCCGGGTGTTCCCCGGAAGGAAGTGGAGGGTATTAATATTTCTCGCACGACACCACAAACGGGACGGGGGAGCGGCAATTGTCGGCGGTGGTTACTCAATCTACTCGCATTTGCGTCGCGACGGGGAGAAAAAAAGCCACGATGGCCAGCTGACCGAATTGTTTGGGGGGACCGGCCCTTTGCGGTGCAGGAGAGACTTGATTATTAAAACATTTCGAGAGGAGGAAAGGAGAGAGAGAGAGAGGGACAGAGAATTCCGTTAATGCATGTGAGAAACTTAACATATCTTCGTATCGTACTTTTAGTGCATATGAATTAGTGACAAAGCGTGCCCAAAGAGAAAGCCGAACTTAGAAAACTCAATCCCGTTAATGATCCTAGATAACTAAAAATTAGTGAAAAAAATTAGTTATTAGCGGGACTGAGTTATTTGAGACATTAAAGAGAAGATATTTTCGGTCCTTGCCATTGCTACTCCATTTATCAATACTATACTAGAAACTGTTTTTATATCGACGTTGTCACGACAAAAAGGCGTAAGCGGTTTTTACTAAATTTTACAGGAGCTCCAAAAATTGAGAAAAAGCCAAAAAATGTTATTCAAGGTGCAATTTTTTTATTAACTACACTAAAAAAAATCTGGTTGCGTTCATTGGAATTCTGTTAGATTCAACCAGTATGTCTGTTGGAAAATGAACGAATCAGAATTCTTTTAGGAATTATCAGAGATAAGCATGATTAATTTCTTCCCGTTAAATATACCAGAATTTCTTGTTAATATTCACCCAACTCGCACAATAATAAAATTGCTAGAGTGCGCTGCGGGTAACGTTAACCAGAATTCTGGTTGCACGTTCCTTTGTAACTAGAAGTTTTATTAATCCAACTGGAAAATACTAATCAAATTCTTATAGTTAAGTTTATCAAACGCTCTAGTTACAAAAAATTGAGTCCAATCACGACAACCAGAAATTCTGTTCCGTCTCACCAGAATGCATTCTATCAGATATGTTTTGTTCATGTAATCAGATCATTTTTCTCAGTGTAGAAGTAAAATTAACGATTCTCGAATTTTTTATGTATACAACCATAGTGTTAGATGCAAGGCTGACTACTCTTATGACCTGTTTTTTGGAGCTCCTGTAAAATTTGGTAAAAACCGCTTCCGTCTTTTTGTCGTGACGACGTCGATATGAAAAATTTATATAATTGAACATCGATTATACACGATTTCATCGGTCGGATACCTTACAGCGAATTATTCATAAAAGAAGGTTGACATTTTCAGAAAGTATATGCATTCCATCGTAACGGCGCATCAACTTGTTTCGCTCGATGAGGCGCGCGTAACATCGCGCACAACAATGGGCCGAAGAAAAGCGCATTTGCATACACGCGGCACGAATGTGGCCGTAACGATCCCACCTAGGCGTTTTTACGGTGCGAAGTTCAGGCGAGTTTTCTCCGCTTTTAAGAGCGAGCGAGACGAGGAAAAATCGAGCCGCCGCCGTCGCATTTCTGAAAGTTACGCTCCTCGCGAAGATCATCCCAGCAATGCCGCTATCGCCAATCCAACGACGGTTCTCGTCTCGTGGCCTCTTGCCTCCGTTTTATCGGAGCTGTCCCCGAAACGGCCAATTTAACGTTCAAACACCCGGCGCACAAGAGCACGCATTTTCTCTTCGGCACAGAGCGATAATTGTCCGCGAGTCCGCGATTCATTTCCACCGTCCAGATACGAGGCGAAGGAAGCCGGGGCACGAGAATACACGGAAAGAACGGTTTTGCTGAAGTATCTAAAAATTTGGTCAGATACAAATTTGAAAATAATTTTGTTGGGCCACCAAAAGAAACTATGTAGAACACTCAAGCATGATGATAATGCTGCAAAAAGTTTTGATATTCTAGCAACTATTTCGAGTGTCCTACATAATTATTTTTATGGTCCAACAAAATTATTTTTAGATCTGTATGTAGCTAAATTTTTAGATACCTCAGCAAAACCGTTCTTTCCATGTATCTTTCCATCACGACTCCCCCTAGAAGAGCACGTAGGAGTTCTCGTTCGTAGATGACTCAGAAAGATATTTTCGCCCGTGAATATTCATTCTTTTATTATGAGAATTTTTTAACATGCGGCATGTAAGTGCAAAGGGCGCTCTCCGTATTTTCTTTCGGTACACAGTTTTACTGAAGTATCTAAACATTTAACAGGTTTAAAAATCATTTTGTTGGGTCATCGAAATATTATGTAGGACGCTCTCGAGTTGGTCAAAATTGTTTGCAACAGTATCATTATGCTTGAGCATCCTACATAATTAGAATAAGGGCACTAATTCACTTTTAGAATAAAAATTTATATTTTCATCCGGAAAGGATAAAAGGATTCGATTTTTATCGAATAAAATTATTTTCAAATCTGTATCTGTAAATTTTTAAATACTTTAGCAAAACTGTTCTTTCCATGCACAAGTATGCGGATTCCGCAGGATCAGATTCAGAGCAAATTTAGCTCAACTAAACGCTTATCTACGTAAGTCGCAACACGCAAAACGCAGTTCGCACAAATGCAGAGAAAACGTATCACGAATTCGCATATCATTCATTTGTTTATGCGAATGCGTGATACGTTTTCTCTGCGTTTGCGAACTGCGTTTTGCGTGTTACAACTTATGTAGATGGACTTTAAAACTACGCGAATGGAAATTGAAGAAATTTCAGAACGTAAAACAGATTTTATTTCTCTATCGATTTCTAAGCGTACTTTATTTCGTTATTTTACTTCGAGGATCAATAATAAAGATGTCTGAAGTCTGATAGTCTCACGTTCACACTGCCTGTTAGATTGACTGAAATTTGCAATTCAAAGAACGCGAGAACGTTCCAGAGGAGATCGTAAATCTCGCTTATTTCCGTTTACATAATCCACAATAATCGGAATAGCTTGTTTTTAAAGTTTGTATCTCAAGCTGTGGATATAATTGGCACCGCGACGCGCAACGCAGCGATCATGACGGAGCGATTTATAATTCCTACAATCTAAAGTCGCTTCCACTGCCGGCTTGTCGTACTTAACAACATAAACTTTACGACGTAGCGGATACGCCGTGAGTATTCTGATTATTTCTTCTAGAATTCCCTCCACTTTCGATTTTCTCCGGCCACAGGAGCGTCGATGAGCAGGAAAGCGGAGTGCACGGAGCGAGAAAATGCATTCAATGACATTTTATATACTGTAATAAATATTTAAATATATAACATTACGTACATAATATAACATTATATTTATATACATACATATATATAACATTATATTTAGATACGTAACATTAAAGAAAACGAAGAGAAATCGGAGTTCTAACTTTAAATGAACCGCGGAGTAATTCTCAGAGTAATTCTTCTTTAAGGCCTCGTTATCGAAATATTCAATCTTAAAAATTAAAGAAAGACCATGGTCAAGAGAAAGAGTTTTATCAAGAAGAACAAGATCAAAAGAGAGGATTCATAGATAAAAATTTACGCAAAAAAACTATGTAATATCACGCCCATGCGAATTAGATCTTTCACCTTTTCCGCCACCTTTGATACACGAGACACACGCGCTGACACATGCATAATTTTCTCCTTGACAAAAACTTAACGCGAGAATGCCAATTTCGCTTTGGGATGCGCGATCGATTTCCCGAGACGATCCTGTTCGCGATGGGTGCGGCCAGCATCCGATCTTCTCATCTCGCGTGTATCGCGCCGACAAACGCGAGGACTTGACGTAATGAACGGTAATTTCGCGAGACTTCGAGACGGGTTACGGGATTGAATCGGGTCCATGGAAGCGCTTTCTCCCGATGACTCTTCCGGTGCTTCCTCCTTCTAATAATTTATGGCCAGAGCCCGTTCTAGTTGCTCGCACAACTCGCAAGTTGCGAAAGAGCGTGTAAAACGTTAGACGCGTAACATCCGTGATAATTACGTCTCGGGTCGGTAACGGAGGTGTAGCTATCATTAGGCGAGGCATTTTTGCGATTAACGCTTCGTTATGTATTTGATATTGATTATCTCCCGTCGAATATTAATCTAATGCTCAATTTAGATCGACGAAATTTGTTTGCTTTAAAAGGCCTTGAATTTAATCTAAAATGTGCGTTACTATATATATAATGGCATTGCACGTTTATAAACAGAGCTATAACTGAACGATGTGAAGACACGAAATTAATATTGCGATTAGCACAAGCACGCTGAAGAGCTGCCCTCGATAAGCTTCGAAAATTCTAACTGCGTCGCCGACAGTTGACGGTCCGATATTGCGTCGTTTTCGTTCGAACGAGGGACTTGCCTTAATGATGATAATCATCGAATGGCCGATTAAGCACAGCTGTGATATCCGGCACCGCGATAATCAGGATGATCAACGGGCACGCCCGCCTCTTTCATAATATTCATACAGCGAATAATATGGTTACGTGTATAAGAAGCATATATAAACCCTTTGTATTTCTTTCTATTTCTTTTGTCTCCATATCGAGAGATACGTTCGATCTTGCGCATTTTTCGCATCTAATTCGACAGAGAGACAAGCAAACTGCAAACTATGTTAACCGTTAAAATTCAGAGCAAATAGGATTCTCTGCACTGCAAGAAAGGCATGGTTATAAAAATCCAGGCTTGGTTAATGTTACTAAGCACCTTGGTGAAATAGTTTCAACTAAACATATATAATAAATATTACATAATTTAGTGTTGGCTCAACTAAACAAAATTTGCTCTTTTATAATTATTACAAATGTTTATAATTATTACAAAATGTTTGGTTATTATTATTATAATCGGTAATAATAATCAAATACTTGAAAAGAAAGTATACTAAATGCATCTCACAAGTATACCAAGAATTTTTTTTTCAGTGTGGATTCAAAAAAATCTCAAATTTTCATTTTCTTGTCGGACTGTTCAAAGAGGTAACTTAACAACTTACTCTCTTACATCTTATACTCCGTCTTATAAAGAGATTAAAAATTGTACGCGCCAATGAAGCGTTTCAAACGAGGTATTCCTGGGATTTGCGTTTCAGGATTGACGTAGAAGTGATATTTTTCGTTTTCTCGCGTCGTCGGGAATATATACAGCGAACGAAGGTCCCCCAGAGGCGAGTACCTTCGTTTTATCGACAATCGCGATCGGTCAAGGATACTTCGATAAATACGGAACTCGTGCTCTTGACGACGCGTCGGTCTTACTTCGTCTGCTCCGCTGGATATAATCAACACGTTCGCTACCAAGGACTAAATGGAAAAGCGACTATAATGTTTCTGTTTAATTTCCCTGCTACAAGCTGCGAGAAACGTCGCACATACGTGACATTGATGTACGAGACCGAAAGCATATGTCACATGTGTCGCACGTGTTACGGTCAAACGTCGGAATGTATTACGGACGTGGTTATCGCGGTACAAAAGGAATTATGCCAAATATTTGCCACTTTAACTGCAAAATCTTTCGCGGGAGATAAAGATTCTCCACGAAGTTAATTTAAATCTCTCGACGGAAAGAACAGTTTTGCTGAAGTATCTAAAAATTTAATTAGATACAGATTTGAAAATAATTATATTGGACGCTCAAGCTCGTCGCTGGAATGTTAAAATTCCTTGTAACATTATTATCATGTTTAAGCTTCCTGCATAATTACTGTGATGGTTTGACATATTTTTTTTCAGATCTGTATCCAGCTAAATATTTTTAGATACTTCAGCAAAACTGTTCTTTCCATGGAGGAATCCGACGATCCTTCGAATATCTTCAGAGTTCTCGCGAATAATGGAGATCCTTGAAATATTTTCGCGACTCTTCTATACATGATAAGGCGTCTTTAAATGCCTTCGAATCTCCGACGAGATCTCTAAATAGCTTCGGAATTCTCACAAGTATCATTATGATCCTATAATAAATATTTTCGAATCCATCGCGAATGGCAACGGTTCTCTAAACGTGTTTACGCACAGTGAAGATCCTGTAAATACTCTGGAATCCTTCGCACATGGCAGAGGTCCCTTCCAAGTGGCTCCCGAGAGAGGCAGAAAAAGTTGTCACGAACACCAAAATAATTATGTAGAACGCTCAAAATAATTGCTAGAATATTAAAACTTTTTGCAGCATTATCATCATGCTTGAGCGTCCTACTTAGTTAATTTAATGGTCTAACAAAATAATTTTCAGATCTGTATTTAACCAAATTCTTAGATATTTCAGCAAAACCGTTCTTTTCGTGTAATGCTGCAAAAAGTTTTGACATTCCAGCAACCAGCTTGCGCGCGTCCTACATAATTATTTTCATAGTCCAACCTAATTACATATCTGTATCTACCGTCTTTGGGAAGAGACGTTAAGATGTTGGTCCAAACGGGCAAAGAGTAGGAGTTGTAGGAAAGGATGAGAAGAGAGAAAATGCAAAACCCATTGGGGACGCAGTATAATTCCATTTATCCATATCTGTAGCTAAAATTTTAGATACCCCAGTAAAACCGTTCTTTCCGTGTAATAATAATATTAAAATCGAGCGTGTAAGTACGTACCGAGACGGATGTTACGGCCTCGCTGCCGGGGCGCCGTTAAGAGCGCTGTTTTGATGTCACGCAGTAGCAGCAGCGCGAAAATATCTCGTTACTTTTACTCTTATCCGCCCGCGCGTGTTACGTCGTTACGTGTTGCTGTACACTCTCGTACTCGGATTTACGACCCGCTCGCTCGAGCGCGCGACGCGAACTGACTGACAGCCGCCGCGCCGCGCGTCGAGACTGTCGAGAGTACGGGCGCACGAAGCGCGCGGGAGTCGAGGGGACGGGCCGGCGAGCACGCGACCCCGTGGGTGCGTTGTAACGGGTGCCTCTTACGCTATCTACGCACCTCCTACGGCAGCAACGGCCGTGAATCCGCTGACATTCACGGAAAATTCTATAAAGAAAAAAAACCACACAAGGATGGAAGAAGAAAAAAACCTATGCACTTGGCGTCGTGACGGTTGATACTACACCCCGGCCTGCCACTCTATTTTTATGGGGCGCGCAAATAGTACGCTCATATCTCAAGGATAGCATCTCTTTTGCTGCGTATTTAATACAAGGACCTCGCTCTAAAAGCGCCTAAGGTCTAACGGACGAAAATAGAATATTTAACAACAATTTGCGTCGGGTGAGGTTTTTAATAATTTCAAGCCGCTTAGGGGCGAATAAAGGTTTTTTAAAAATAGGAAGTAACACGAGGAGCGCGTGTTGTTTATCCTTTTTCGGAGTGCATAAGCGTAACAGTCTGGAATCTTATATTTCTACACTGAAAAGAAATCTGGTTGCATAAATTGGAAATCTCTTGGTAGATTCAATTAGTACGTTTGTTGCAAAGTGAACGAATCGAAATTCTTCTGGAATCACTAAACGGGCAATTCCTTCATGGTTCTAAAAACGAAAATTCCAACGGGACATTCGTGAGCAAACGTTTGTAAAAAGAAAACTTTTGATTTTTCAACATTAGGGGATCAGTGTGAAGTTGGTCCCCCCTTAAAATTGAATTGCTTATAACTTTTGAACTAGATGGGGCAAACGAAAATTCCAACGGGGCATTCGTGGGCAAACAATGGGCAAACGTTTGCAAAAAGAACATTTTTGATTTTTCGACATTGGGGGGCTAACTTCACACAAGTCTTACCAGAATGCAGTTTATCATATAAAATGCATTCTAGTGAGACCAAAGAATTTCTGGTCGTCTTATTGGTATAATCAAAACATTTTTATCGATATAAATTTAGGATAGCTTGATTCTTAAAACGGTAAAGTTAAGTATGTGAAATGACTTTTCGTGTTCTGGATATTTTCCGGAAAAGTGAAAAACATCTTTCCTTTAAACGTAACGCGATACTTTCGTGCCGCGTGAAATATGTGAACGGCGCAGGAATACCAGTGTCCAGAAAGGCACATGTCAGTCGCCGATGCCTCGGGCTGTCGGACTGCATTGCAGTCGTGCAGTTTCACGGTGCAGGGTTCATGGTCATGGGAATGGACAGAAACCTCCTCCGGTAATTATTTCACGCTTTTGAAAGGTGATTGACAGACGCCGTAATTATAGTGCGTCCAGATATCGAGCCAGATATTGATCACGGGGCTCGCCGTGATTTCGCTTGATCCACCTGAGTGTTATCAAACGTTATTTATCTAATGGAATCGAGATCGATTCTTTCGACAATAAAGGCTCGACAATAAAGGCTCAGAATCTCTTATCTTTGCACGCAACGGTAAGAGAAATCAAAATTGTATATTGTATTCCCTTCCCCTCTCTCTGATAGTTTGGATAACGTTACCTTTCTTCGCCGCAGAGAAATTATCGCCTGTCGTTTTCATATATACAAACGATAATACGCGAAGTGCACATACATCGAACATGCACTTGTGATTCGTAGTAGCACCGTAATAGTCAGCACACGAGCAACAAATCGTCGTCAGCTCTCTTAACAACGTCGATCGTTATCGCGCTATTATCGATACGAAGCGATCACGGATAATTTGCCTCTCAGATGCATGCGAAAATCGAACAAATGAAACGAGAGAGAAGGAAAAAAGGACGCGATCGACACTCGTCGGGATCGTGCGCGCGACTAAATCTCAGGCGAGAAAACGTGCTTCCCATCGAAAGCACCTGTACCACCGGCATACACTTTCACTCTCTCGTAATCGGCAGCAGACCACTAAGCCTCGATCGGAACGTTTGAACGAGCCGATTCATAGAATTTTTTTCTAGCATGCCGATATCGAACCATCAATAATCGAAGTAAGGTTTCATAAACGTTATAATGCATCGCAACAATACATTACTGCGTGAAAAGTAATTTTCTGACAGAAGAAATACACGGAGAAACGGAGTAGCGGAGTTATTTTACTTAAAAAATTAACGCAAGGAAATAATAAAATCTGCAAAGTATGCAACAGTAAATATTAAAGGCGACGTGAATAAAAAAACTGTAGTTTTCTCGTGAATCATCTTATGGACAAACGATAAAACAGCAATTCTATTATAATGGAAGATCAAATTCTATTATTATAAAGCATGCTTCCATGAACACAAAATCGAATCGACCGAGTGCCAAAGTTCATCGGCGAACTGCAGTTACGATGCAACTTTGCGATGCAGGTGCAGCTGAGGCGACTGAAGAGAGCTGGTCGGGGAACCTCGAGAGTTGGAAATTGCTAATTGAAAAGTTGCGGTGCATCACTCGATCGCGGTAACGAATGACGGTTGCATTAAAGCGTCGATAAATTTTGTGTTGATCTAAGATTCAATCGATCCTCTTTCGAGTACGTGCTTGCGGATGCTAATCAAATCACGTCCCCTGTAAAACTAGAGGCACTGAATTCTCTTCCAATGTTAGGAGAAGCTCCATCTTTCTCAGAAGTGGAAAATTATGTGCAAATTAAATTTCGAGCTTAAAGAATTACAATCTGTAACTACACTATACGCAAAGAACGGTTTTGCTGAAGTATCTAAAAATTTAATCAGATACAGGTCAGAAAATAATTATGTTGAATCATCCAAAATAATTATGTAGGACGCTCAAGCTGTTTGCTAGGATGTCAAAACTTTTTGCAGCGTTGTCATTATGCTTGAGCGTCCTACATAATTATTTTGGATGGTTCAACATAATTATTTTCAGATCTCTATCTGGCTAAGTTTTTAGATACTCAACAAACCGTTCTTTCCGTGTAGAATACTTTTAATTAATAATTGAAAACATAATAGAGGTATATATATATATATAAGTCTTCGTTTGTGAATTTTCGAATGTTTGACCTGCGGGTTTAGGTCGATCCTACGCAAAAAGGTGTCGAAAATTGGGTAAGTTTAAATCGCGCATATTTTAGAGTATTTCACGTTTCCACGCTATAAAACGCGAGGCGAATCGCACGAGAGATCGAGACTAATCGAAAAGCTGCGAGATGTTTTTTAGCGAGGCATTGAACAGCGGAATTTCTGTCGCCTTATAATTCACGGCGCCTTTCCCTTACGTGACTCCATAATTTACGGCATTTTAGAAATTAGACATGCGCTACTGCATATCTTATCTACGCCGTCTATCCCGACCGTGTGTCCACATGCAGAACGAACGAATGATCATCGATGAAAGTCCGAGGGCCGCGTTAATTGCGAAACATTAATTACGAGGCACAATGCTGCGCTCAATGTACAGTGTGCAATTAATACGTGGGAACTAGCAATTAAAGGAAATAATCGCGAGCTTCACGCGTCTAGCTAAAATACGAAAAGATTATCCAAATTTCTATTATCAATATTAATCGATTAATGAATTAACCAAATTAATAAATTTACTTCTTTACAGTTTTCGGGGAAGGGGGGATATCACAGATGCTTGTTAGCATAAAAAATTATTGAATTGCTCGTCAATTTAATATGTGAATTAATTATTCCGGCTTCATGTAAGGACTGTGTTTCAAGACCGACGAATATGCGGCGCGCAGTTCGCATGAGCAGGAAGATTCACAAAATAATTATTATTAGGCACCAGGATCCGCCTCGACCGATATTGGCTTTCTCTCATATTTATATTTGTTTAACAAATTTATGTTTAAATAACTAAATAGTGTAAATAATTAATGCGTGAATGGGGAGCAATATCAGCGATCCCGGGATCTTTCGTGATAAAACGCCGAATAAAAACGCATCGACTGCCTCCGGTTTTTTTTCCCGCGTGCAAGGATAACGCACTGTTACGCAGCAACGTAATATGCAAATTGACAGAGTTTACAGAGTGACGAATGCTGCGGTTGGGACGTTTCTCTCTCCGATGACGACGGCTCTCTGGTCGATCGAACATGCGTACGCTCTCGGCGCGGCGCGGCGCGGTGCGTTCGACCGTTTAGAAAGCGAGCGCTCGGCGCGTAGCTTTGTTTTCTCGCCTCCCTGAGAATCGGGAAAAGCGAAACCGAATGTGCGTGAGTACATACGTCTCCCCCCATCCTCCCGCGTCGCGCGAAAAGACAATGAGGAACGATAGCGTGCTACCGGTAGCTCTGTGTGCACCCGCGACATCCGACAGCGCGAATTTCTATCGTCGATCGGTATCAAAGGGAAAGGAACGCTCTTGGTTTTCTGCCCTACGAAATGAAGTTGATTTAGTACCGTGAAATAACAATGAGGAAAAAGAATCGCTTCTTTCCGTGAGACTTTTCGCGACGGCGCGGCGGCGGCGCTATCAGATAAAATAGCGTACTCTTGTGTGTGTCATCTTTAACGTTAGAAAGTTCGGGGAATAAAAAAATGCATAATCACGTGCAATATAAAATAAATTAATATAACTGCGAGCGAGAGGATGATTTGCGTTATCTGCATTTGCACTACACAATAAAAAACGTTTTGTACTTGTCATTTTGTCATCCTGGCTGAGGTAAAATTTTTCGCAACAAAAATTCTTTACGTTAAATTAATTCCATTCTCTTTAGAAGGACCAAAACCCATGGTCGAAAAACGTCGCGATTCACGATACATTAATTTAAATGAAAAACTGGCCAGTTGTGTCGAAACAATTCTCTTCTGTGATTTTGTACTTGTGTTAAAACCGGTCCTTGTTAAAATTTTTGTGTACGCGCTGCTGGCTTCCGATGTCAATGGGAAAGTTCGAGCCGATTTCGTTCTCGCTACCGAGATTTCGAGTGATATGGTATCCGTAGAATCGAAGTAAGGTGTCCGCCGGGACGGGAAGTTACAGATTACGGCACATCGATCACCTTAATTATCATCGCTTCGCAATCATGTCGTTCTTTACACGCGCTTCAAGTCCTCGTCTGACCGCTTCACGCTGCTGGACCGCACGTGCTGGTAACAACGCAACGTCGGCAACGCGAGAAATCGTGTCTCCTTTTCGAGCCGCGTTATAAATTACCGTTTTCGCGTCGTTAATGCGCCGCAATGCGCTTCGCAGGGTTAAACCGTAAAAGTCACGTCACTGTGAATGCGAGACCGCTATTAACAGAATGTAAATTCGTATCTCGCTGTATGACTCTTCGCTCTTTTCCTTTTGCAAGAAATATCAATTACCCAACACATCCTCTGTCGTATCGTAAATGTATTTCTCGTTACGCTTTTCAGTTGCAGTTTTAATAAACGACACGCTAATCCCATTACGATCAATTTCTTACATTTTTTAATTCTTAATATATAAAATAGTTTGCAACGAATGTATGAAACGTTAAAAGAAAGTCCTGTATTTAAATTTAAAATATTACATATACAGGGTGTATCATAAGTCACGCCCGATCTCTGGAGAATGAATTGAAGAAATCAAAATAAGTCGAAAATGAAGAATGACGAAATTACGTTTGAGCCATCTCTGAAGAGATAGCCTTCTTGAATCTTTTTTTAACAAATCATCAATATATGATTACAGTAATGTACTTATGTATAACTCATGTTAGTATACTTACTTTGTTTAACTTATTGTTATCAAAACAATTACAAACTTTTAATTTCAATAAGAATAATAATCTAAATAAATTTTTCGATTATTTGATTGTAACTCTTTAAAGAAGGCTCAAACATAATTTCCTTATTCTTGATTTTCTCGACTTATTTTGACTTCACCAATTCATTCTTCAGAGATCGGACGTGACTTATAATACACCCTGTATATATACATATAAAAATATACATATATATGTAACATATATATGTAACTGTTAAATATTAAAGGATCAAATTTAAACCAATTTCTTGAGTTAAATAACATTTTATTATTTTTTTATTCAAATAAATAATTCCTTTGCAAGTATTCAAATAAATTATTTTTTTAAACCAATTAAAAATTTTTTTAATTTAATACATTTCTTTTTCAGAGTATGTATATGCTTAAATGTCTGATTGATTTTCCCTGCAAGCAAACCATTTTCCGCGCATTCACGAACGCGTGAAAACCGCAATCGCGATCGCTCCTCGACGCGACGGCCTTATGAAAATCGACGAAAATTAGCTCGAGCTGTTCTGCTCTCAGCCGCGACGAATTTTCCCGTGTAGAACGAATTCTTCACCTTAAACGCCGCTTTCCGCCGCGTTCACGCGCCGTGAAGTTCCTGTCGGCAAAGGTAATATCCCAACGCGCGCTATATCGTTAGAAAGTAAAACGCCAGAAGACAGTCGCAGAGCGTCTTCTGCCACCGCTAAATGTCGCGGGCAGACAATAGCGAAATGCACCTCGGGACGACAAGGCTCTCACTTCCCGCAACGAAGCGGCAGCTCTCGTTAAGCGGACGTGTCCGATAATAAAAGTTGCTCCTAACGTACGGCACGGTTACCTATGCAGATTTTCCACGCAACGTGAAGGAATTTTTCGTGTTCTAACAAGGAAAACGGTACTCGCGCCTTATTCCGCAGTTGAGAACGTGACGAGGAATATGAGAATCTGACCCTCATCTGCCTGTTATTGATGGGATATTTCCTCTCTCTGCATCTGTTATTTCACTATTGACTTCATAGATTCGATTGAATTGAGGATTTAAAGGTCCTTAACGTAGAATTTTAATTAACGTATGGCTTTATAGAATTCTCGGATTCTTATTAGGATTTCAATTCTCTAGATTTTTGGTATCGTAGATTCTGCGATTTATAAATATTGTAGCTTTTATATATCTTTAGAATTCAGCAGATATACGATTATAATCATTAGTAAATCCGATCTTCATTTTTCTCTTTGCAAAAATATTTAATTTATATCTATTTTACAACAGAGAAACAGAATTTTTCAAAAACCAATACTGTATACAATCTCTTTCCGTTTTTTGTCTTTATTACACGGAAAGAACGGTTTTGCTGAAGTATCTAAAAATTTAGTCAGATACAGATCTGAAAATAATTATGTTGGACTATCCAAAATAATTATACAGGACGCTTAAGCATAATGATAATGCTGCAAAAAGTTTTGGCATTCTAGCAAATAGTTTGAGCGTTCTACATAATTATTTTGAATGATCCAATATAATCATTTTCTGATCTGTATGTAACTAAATTTATAGATACTTCAGCAAAACCGTTTTTTCCGTGTATAAACGTTTCTTAAATCATACCAAAAAGCCGGAATTTTTTAATAGGCAATTCTCGTCGAATGCATACCACGGAACTACCGCATTCGCTTTTTTTCACATGTACGAGCCAAATAGCAGACGTCGCTACCGTAGGAAAGTGTTAATGCACGGTTATTGAGGGAGCGAAGCGCCTATCAGTACGGCAGCGATGGAGTCATTAAAGTGCCACCAAATTACAGCCGTTCCTCGCTAGCGTCCGTGAAATCAGCACGTTGTCTCTCTTCCGTACTGTAACGAATCCATCACTGGACTATGACATGTACGAAATACGCAGTCGCAACCGTAGAATTATAGAATAAGCCTCCAGCAGCTTACTTCTTCCTGGAAAGAATGCCGGCTGCTTTAAAGCGTCAACGTTCCTTCCGCGATTCAAGATCGAAATATCTGATTTCTATCCAAGTTCGAAGTCTGTTTTATTTCAGAATTCTAATATTTGACATATTTTTTCACAGCCGCTGACGCAGTAGTACGTCTTTTTATAAACTGTAGCTGGTTGCCGTTGACGTAGTCACGTCTTTTTAAAATCTATAGCTATTATTGCTGACGTAGTAGTATGTCTTTTTATATTTTAAGTTTAAATTAATCAAAACGAGTTTTAACAATTTTATAAGTCTTTTAGTTTTATATAAAAGTATTCAATTTTTCAAAAATATATGCAATAAATTTTAAAAGTTTCTTTAATTTCAACATCCTCCATGTTCCATTAATATTCTCCATAATTTGACATTTGCTCTGTTTGAATTTGTAACAGGTAAATTTCCTTCAACTTCAAACAACAAATAGTTACAAATACAATACTTTAAAACAAATTTTATAGTCTTTATTCTTATTTTAATAACAGAATTTTTCAGCAATCAGATTTAAAATTATATCCAGCGACCAGCTTTAGAAAGATGATAAAAAATTAAGTACGGAATTAAGATGCGAAGGTGTTAAGATTTAATTCGTCGGATATCTAAAAGCGAAAAACTTTCGACGTCCAATCAAATTTTCAATAAGATGAAACTCTAACTCTAACTGAAGCTCTCACGATCGGCTAATAAATTAAATTTTACGTTTTGCCAAATGCGATTATATATGCTAATCAATCCGCACCGTTGTATCTTGTACATTCAATCGGTACGGGTCCGAGAGCGCTCGGATCGGAAACGAACACCTGGCGAACGCGATCCTGTGCGCGCCACGTTTCTCCGCGGTGGATTATGTAAAACAAAAAGTACCGGTCCAACAGGATCGCCCGCAACATTCTATCGTTCGAGCGAAAGAGGGGCGAGAAAGAGGGAGGAAGAAAGAAAAAGAGATGGAGGGGCCGGGGAGGGCGCGTGCATTGCATCTGCTCTCGCCGCGATGCGCGGCGAGCGCGGCGCGATTTTTGCGTGTTTCCGACGGCGATAAGCACGGCGAAAAAGCGTTAACGCGCGATTAGCGGCATGTTAAAGTGTTCATCTCAGAGACGTGAGGCTGTTACACCGCGGTCCGCGATCGACTCCGTGTCGACGCCTCGGGCGAGACTTTCTTACATCGCGTCTCCTCCGCCCCCTTCGGTCCAATTAAACCTACGTACGTTTTGTCTTATGTTAAGACTTTCGCAGCCAATAACTTTTTTCCTTTTCTATTATTGGAACCGCATACAATAAAACCTTAAGGCCCTGCGCACAATGGAGGAATATTAGATATTAGGAATATGAATTAGAATTTTAGAATCAGTTTCTTCAATGAACACTATAAATAAATAATAAGTTATGTTGTGTTTCGTATAACACATTTATGTCTTATATTTTATTAATATCCATTGTGCGTTACGTTCAATATTTATTGAGGAAACTGATTCTAAAATTTTAATTCCTATTCCTAATATCTAATATTCCTCCATTGTGCGCAGGGCCTAAATCTACAACTGATTGCCCCGAAGTTCATGTCATTAAAATAAGACTTAAAACTACAAAATTTGTTTTAAAATATCGTATTTGTAACTACTTGTTATTTGAAATTGAAAGAAATTTATTTGTTACAAATCTAAACAAACACGGAAAGAACGGTTTTGCTGAAATATCTAAAAATTTGGTCAGATACAGTTCTGAAAATAATTTTGTTAGACCATCAAAAGTAACTACATAGGACGCTGAAACATTATGATAATGCTACAAAAATTTTTGATATCTCCAGCAACTATTTTGGGCGTCCTACATAATTATTTTGATGGTCCAACAAAATTATTTTCAGATTTGTATGTGGCCAAATTTTTAGATATTTTAACAAAACCATTCTTTCCGTGAAGAAAATGTCAAATTATAAAAAATGCTAATGGAACATAGAAAATGTTAAAATTAAAAAAACTTTTAAAAGTTATTATATATATTTTTGAAAAAATTAATTGGACACTTTTACATAAAAATAAAATAAAAAAATTCATAAAACTGTTAAAACCCATTTTGATTAATTTGAACTTAAAGTATAAAAAGACGTACTACGATATCAACAACAATCAACTAATTTTAGATTTAGATTTTCAAAGACGTACTACTACGTCAACCAGCTAATTTTAGATTAGATTTTAAACGGAATCAGCTAATTTTAAATTAGATTTTAAAAAGACGTATTATTACGGCAACCAGCTAATTTTAGATTAGATTTTAAAAATAAGCACTACTACGTCGGCGACTGCGAATATGTTAACCCTAGCTTCCCACACTGGGGTTCCTGTAACCCCAGGTAAAATCCTCTCGTTTGCGATTTTGAAATGTAACTTCTCTTACAAGCGAATATTTTACAAACTACTGTCTTTTTCATATTTTTCTACACGGAAAGAACGGTTTTGCTGAAATATTAAAAAATTTGGCCAGATACAGACCTGAAAAATAATTTTGTTGGATCATCAAAATAATTATGTAGGACGCCTAAAATAGTTGCTAGAATATCAAAACTTTTTGCAGCATTATCATTATG